>ML270195.1:70000-131086 GCA_005239495.1 Nicotiana undulata | reverse complement strand
AGGATTTTGTTGGGAATTTGTTGAAAGCGACGAACTATCGTTTCGTTCAGTATTAAATGATTTGAAATTGTTATTGCAAGTTATACATTGGCTGGCCTAGTGGGTTCAATGTTAGGCGCAGTCACGGCCCAAAGGGTGGGAATTTGGGTCGTGACACTAGCAGATTGATTTCTTATTTAAAGGCTCAGCGTATGGTTGAGAAAGGGTGTGAATCTTATCTTGCGTTTGTGAGGGATGTTAGTAGTGAGACTCCATCTGTTGATTCTGTTCTCGAAGTCCGTGATTTTTCGGATGTATTTCCTGCAGACCTTCCAGGCATGCCACCCGATAGGGATATTTATTTTGGTATTGACCTGGTGCCAGATACTCATCTTATTTCTATTCCACGTATCGTATGGCACCAGCAGAGTTGAAAGAATTAAAAGAGCAGCTTCAAGAACTCTTAGATAAGAGGTTCATTCGGCCTAGTGTATCGCCTTGGGGTGCACTGGTGTTGTTTGTGAAAAAGAAGGATGGTTCGATGCGCATGTGTATTGACTATAGACAGTTGAATAAGGTTATAGTGAAGAATCGTTATCCGTTGCCTCGTATTGATGACTTATTTGATCAGTTTCCGGGAGCTAAGGTATTCTCCAAGATCGACTTGAGGTCGGGGTATCATCAGTTGAAAATTCGGGATTCTGATATTCTGAAGACGACTTTCAAGACCAGATACGGTCATTATGAGTTTTTGGTTATGTCATTTGGGCTGACCAATGCCCCAACAGCGTTCATGCAAATGATGAACAACGTGTTTCAGCCCTACCTTGATACTTTCAGTATTGTATTCATTGATGACATCCTGGTTTATTCTTGTAGCCAGGAAGAGCATGCTCAACACTTGAGAATCGTGTTGCAGAGATTGAGGGAGTAGAATCTTTATGCAAAATTCTCTAAGTGTGAGTTTTGGCTTGGTTCAGTAGCTTTCCTGCGGCACGTGGTGTCTACTCAGGGTATTCAGGTTGATTCGAAGAAGATTGAGGCGGTGTAGAGTTGGCCTACACCGTCTTCAACTACAGAGATTCGGAGTTTCCTTGGTCTGGCGGGTTACTACCGTCGCTTTGTGGAAGGATTTTCTTCTATTGCTTCCCCTCTGACCAAATTTACACAGAAGGGTGTTCCATTCATATGGTTCGATGAATGTGAGGAGAGCTTTCAGAAGCTCAAGTCAGCATTAACTACCGCTACGGTATTAGTGTTGCCTACTGGTTCGGGTTCTTACACGGTTTATTTTGATGCTTCTAGAGTCGGCTTGGGAGCGGTGTTGATACATGACGGTAGGGTGATTGCCTACGCGTCTAGACAGTTGAAGGTGCACGAGAAGAATTATCCAGTGCACGATCTGGAGTTAGCTGCCATTGTTCAGGCCTTAAAGATTTGGCGGCATTATTTGTATGAAATACAATGTGAGATTTACACTGATCATCATAGCTTGCAGTATCTGCTAAGGCAGAAAGATTTGAATTTGCGGCAGAGGAGATGGTTGGAGCTTCTCAAGGACTATGACTTGACCATTTTGTATCATACGGGGAAGGCCAATGTGGTGGCCGATGCCTTGAGTCGTAGAGCCGAGAGTTTGGGGAGTCTAGCTTATCTTTCAGCAGCAGAGCGACCTTTAGCCCTTGATGTCCAGGCTTTAGCGGGTCAATTAGTGAGATTGGATTTATCGGATCCTCCATGGGTGGTAGCTAGCATGGCCTCCCGGTCTTCTTTATTTGATCTGATCAAAGCACGGCAGTATGATGACCGGCACTTATTAGTTCTTCAGGATAGAGTTCGTCGGGGCGATGCCAGAGATGTGACTATTTGTGATGATGGAGTTATGAGGATGCAGGTCCGTATTTGCGTGCCCAATGTAGAGGGTATTCGAGAGTTGATATTAGCAGAGGCTCACAGCTCGCGGTATTCTATCCATCCGGGTGCCGCGAAGATTTATCACGATCTGAGACAGCAGTATTGGTGGAGGCGGATGAAGATAGATATTGTTGAATATATAGCACGGTGTCTCAACTGCCAGCAAGTCAAGTATGAGCACCAGAGAGCAGGCGGTTTACTTCAGAGGCTAGATATTCCAGAGTGGAAATGGGAGAGAATTACTATGGATTTTGTAGTTGGGCTTCCACGGACTTCGAAAGGTTTTGATGCTATTTCGGTCATTGTGGATAGATTGACCAAGTCCGCGCATTTCATTCCTGTCAGTACTACTTATATTTTAGAGCGGTTAGCTGGTATTTACATTAAGGAGATTGTCCGGTTGCATGGGGTTCCGAATTCGATCGTTTCTGACAGAGGTACTTAGTTCACATCTCAGTTTTGGAGGGCCGTACAGAAAGGTATGGGTACTAATGTAGAGTTGAGCACTGCATTTCACCCTCAGACCGACGGGCAGTCGGAACAGACTATTCAAATATTGGAGGATATGTTACGGGCATGTGTGATTGATTTTGGTGGCTCATGGGATCAGTTTCTTCCTTAAGCGGAGTTTGCATATAATAACAGCTATCAGTCCAGTATTCAGATGGCCCCGTATGAGGCTTTATATGGTAGGGGGTGTAGATCCCCGGTTGGTTGGTTCGAGCCTAGTGAGGCTAAGTTATTGGGTACGGATCTGATTCAGGATGCGTTGGAGAAGGTGAAGTTGATTCAGGAGAGACTTCGCACGGCGCAGTCTAGACAGAAGAGTTATGCGGACCGGAAGGTTCGGGATGTGTCATTTATGGAAGGTGAGAAGGTACTGCTAAAGGTATCACCCATGAAGGGTGTTATGAGGTTCGGAAAGAGAAGAAAGCTGAGTCCTCGGTTTATTGGTCCTTTCGAGGTGCTTCAGAAGGTTGGAGAGGTGGCTTATAGACTTGCCTTGCCACCCAGCTTGTCGAGTGTTCATCCAGTGTTTCATGTGTCGATGCTCAAAAAATATGTTGGTGATCCGTCTCATGTGTTAGACTTCAGTACAATTCAGCTCGAGGGTGATATGTCATACGAGGTTGAGCCAGTGGCTATTTTGGCTCGTGAGGTCAGAAAGCTGAGATCTAAGGAGATTGCATCAGTAAAAGTACAGTGGAGAGGTTAGCCAGTGGAGGAAGCTACTTAGGAGACCGAGCGGGAGATGCATAGCAAGTATCCTCACTTGTTTGAGACTCCAGGTATGTTTCTTGACTCGTTCGAGGACGAACGTTTGTTTAAGAGGGGGAGAATGTAACGACCCGGTCCGTCGTTACATGAAACCTGCATTATAATTGTTTTATTGACTTGTTATTGATTGGTTATACTGTATTTGATGTACTAGAGTTGATAGGCTTGAAATCGAATGGTTGTAGTGAGAGTTCATTCAATTAGCCTTTAAAAATAGCTTTAAAATGAGAAAAAGTCAACTAAGAGTTGACTTATGGGTAAACGACTCCGGAATGTGAATTTATAACTCAAATAGCTTCGTTAGGTGATTTGGGACTTAGGAGTGTGTCCGGAATAATTTTATGATGTCCGGTGAAGAATTAGGCTTGAATTGGCGAAAGTTAGTTTTTGGCGATTTCTGGTCGATAGTGGAAAATAGGTTATCGGGGTCGGAATGGAATTCCGATTGTGGGAGCAGGTTCATAATGTCATTTTGGACTTGTCTGCAAAATTTCAGGTCAATCGGAGTTGATTTGGATAGTTTCAGCATCGTTGGTGGATTTTAGAAATATCAAAGTTCTTAGGCTTGAATCCGATTAAAATTTGGTGTTTTGATGTTAGTTTTGGTGTTTTGAGAGTGCACCTAAGTTTGAATAATGTTATGGGACGTGTTGGTAAGTTTGGTTGGGGTCCCGAGGGGCTCGGGATGGTTTCGAGTGGTTAACGGGAAGTTTGGAGTGATTTTGGTGAATCTGCAGATTTGCTGTTGCTGGTATTTTCGCACCTGCGGAAAGGAAGGCGCAGGTGCGGTTCCGCATGAGCGGACTGGGCTCCGCAGGTGCGAGATTTGGCTGAGTGGGGAGTGGTCCGCAGGTGCGAGGAAATTGTCGCACCTGTGAAGCCGCAGGTGCGAGTAAGTAAGCCGCAGGTGCGGAAATACCTGTTCAGAAAATATAAAATAAACCCTCCGCGACTTAAACTTTATTTTTCATCATTGTTGTACGGAAAGGATCTTTTGGGGACGATTTTGAAGAGGGAAATCCTTGTTCTTCAATGAGGTATGTGTTCTAGTCATTAAAACTCGATTATGGGTTATTATAGAACATAAACCAGTGTAAATTCATGGAAAATCAGTAGAAAAATTGAGTTTTAGGGCTTGAGATTACGATACCTTCAGGGGTCGATTTGAGGGGTCAAACGAACTCCGATTTTGGTGTTCTTTATATGTACGAACTCGTAAGAAGAAGACGAACACGTTTGTATAAGAATTTCTGAGTTTGGGGACGCGGGCCCGGGGGTTGCGTTTTGACTGAATTCGGATTTTTGAGCTAAATTCGATATTTTTCAATTGGAACTTATTCCTTAAGCATATGTTGAAGATAAAAATCTGAACTTGGTAAATTTGGATCCTTCGGAGGTTGATTCGAGAGGCAAGCGGGTTGTGGAATAATTTCGGGCTAGTTTTGAGGTAAGTAATGTCTTTAAATCCTGTCCTGAGGGTATGAAACCCCGGACTATGCACCCTTTCACAGTTTTGAAATGAAAAGGTTGGAACTTTGGAGATACATTCATTACTTAGGCGACTATTGAGCCGCGAAACGACTTTTAAAGCTTATTTCCAATAGTACTATATATACTTGATATGTTTTGGGCTGTAAGCCATGTTTGGGGCCTAGTGCAGATTTGTTTACCTCTTGGGGGGGATGTTTTACTATTATCTTCACTGATATGTTATGATTTTTATTAAGTTTTTTCTGTGAAATTGTTTTGACACTCAGAGTATTTTGATACTACTTTTTGAAAATGAAACACTGTTTTTGGGTCGAGAGTCCGGTATATTATGGCCTGAAGGGCAAATTGAGAGTGTCTGACTGAGTGAGGCTACTGGCCTATATTGTGAGGATGATATGATATGAGTGAGGCTGCGGGCCTATATTGTGTGTGATTTATTCCATGATGTGGCTTATGATAGCGCTTGGGCTGTAGGAGCCCCTCCGGAGTCTGTAACACACCCCAGTGAGCGCCGGTACCGATTGAGTGATGCCCGCGGGGATTATGATGAGTGATGGTGAGGTTTCTTGATGGGCAGAGTGATTGTGAGGTTGCCTGATGGGCAGAGTGATTGTGAGGTTTCCTGATGGGCAGAGTGATTTTGAGGTTTCCTGATGGGCATAGTGATTGTGAGGTTGCCTGATAGGCTGATACTGAAGAATATTGTTACGAGAAATGATTATGGCCCGAGGGGCAGTTTGATGAAAAGTTTTACTGAATTTTCAAACTATGATTTACTTCGTTTTCACACTGGTTTTATTGAGAATTTTACTGAGATATACTGATATTGCACTTGTTTCAGAGGTTTTCTGAAAACTGATTTCAAACTTATTATTTGATGAATACTAGATGGTGACTTAGTGTGTTACTGGTTTTGTGGAATTGTGTATCTGTACTGTGTGTTTAATATTACTCATACTGTGATTTATTTTCATTACTACTGAGTTGGCGTACTCAAAAAGACTTGATGTGCCTCTGTGCACAGATCCAGGTACTAGCTCGCAACAGTAGATGACACAGGTTCGATAGTAGCTCACGGGATTTCGAGGTAGCTGTCCAGCATTCACAGCTTCTCCACTTCCCTTCCTTATTTAGTCTCAGTAATTGATTCATAGACATATATTATGGTTTTAACAGAGTTAGATTTACTTATTCTTAGATGCTCATGACTATTGACTCCAGTTCTTGGAGGTTGTTTAGAGTTGTTAGATTATTATTGGGGCGCTAGACTTATATAAATTATTCTTTATTGAATTGCTGTTTATTTTTGCATTATGACCTGTTAAATGAGAACAATTGCGTAGTAATGTGATGGTTGGATAGCCTAGTTCCACGATAGGCGCCATCACGGCCTGTTAGGATTTGGGGTCGTGATAGTTTATGCTCCAAGTATCACGACATAGAAATAAGAATTTGATGTATTTATGTAATCGATCACGCATAAATGAATTATTTTTTAAGGAAATTGTAGGTAGAATAAGATATAATTGAGTTTAATTTTTTTTTAAGGATGATTAGTAATTTCTAGTGTAACGACCTAGCCGGTTGTTTTGAGTATTGTAGCCTCGTATCCCCATTTATTGCTTATTGTATGCTCATTTGTTGGTATGTGACATGCTCGGGTGGTTGGTTTGGATCCGGAGATGTTCTGGAATGGATTGGGTCACATAGTCCCAAGGTCGGAAGCTTAAGTTGAAAGAGTTGACTGGATGTTGACTTACATGTATATGACTCCGGAATGGAGCTTTGATAGTTTCGATAGATTCGTATAGTTATATTAGACATAGAAGTGTGTTTGGATATTGATTTGGAGGTACATAGGTCGGCTTGAGTTGGCGAAAGTTGGAAAAATAGAAGTTTGGAGAGTTGAGAAAGATGACCAAAAGTTGACCTTGTTGTTAGCGGGCTCAAATTTTGGTTCTGGAAGTTGGAATAGGTCCATTATGTCTTTTATGACTTTGTGTGTGGTCAATCGGAGTTGGTTTTGTATGTTTCGCCAATTGTTTTAGAAATTAGAAGTTCATAAGTTCATTAGGCTTGAATCGATGGGCGATTCGTTAATTTAGTGTTGTTTGATATGATTTGATTCTTCGAGCGAGTTCGTATGATGATTAGGACTTGTTGGTATGTTTGGTTGAGGCCCCAGGGGCCTCGGGTGCATTTCAGATGGTTAACGGATTGAAAATGGACTTAGAAAATTTGTTGAAGGTGCTGATGTCTGGTACTATCGCACTTGCGGAAGGAGTAGCCGCAGGTGCGGAGTCGCAGATGTAGCTGGCGAAGCATAGGTGCGAAGGGGAGCTAGGGGTTGCTGGATCGCAAGTGCGATAAGTGGTCCGCAGAAGCAGAGTCGCTCCTGTGGAGGGGAGGTCGCAGAAGCAAAAATTGGAGAGGCTGAGGTGGTCAGGTGCTTCCGCAGAAGTGTACAATTGGCTGCAGAAGGACTTCCGCAGATGCGGTCTTGGGGGCACAGATGCGGAGTGAAGGGACTTAAGTGAGTTCCCCAGGTGAGGAGATTCCGCCGCAGATGTGATTCCGCAAAAGCAGATGTTTGGCTCGCAGGTGCGAGATGCCTATCAGACTTAATAAAATCGAGGGTTTTCTCATTTTTGAACTTTGCAAGCTCGGTTGGAGGCGGTTTTTGAGATGGGTTTACCTAGATTTCATGAGGTAAGCAACTTTAGGTCATTTTTATCTATTAATATTTGATGTTTTATACATCATGCCTCACAATTATATAAGTTAATTGTGAAGTACCCAGTTTTCGAGTGTTGTCTAACTGGAAGAACCTGGTTCTTCCTGATGTACTTACTACTACTAATGCGGAATATAAAAAATAGTAAAGTAAAACACACGGATTTTTACGTGGAAAACACCTGGCTAAAAAGGTGTAAAAAACCACGACCTACTCCTCATTAGGATTTACTCAAACACTTCACAAAAACTCTGAGCCAAACGGACTTACAAAATAAACTCTTTTGTAATCCTAGTATTAACTGTAACCCTATGTAGCAACTAGCCTCTAGCTAATTTCTACTTGCTTCAAGTTAACACTAACTTGAACAAGATGTACCTATTACAATTGCTTCTAAGAAAGCTGAAAACATACAATGTTAAATCACCTACTACAGTAAATCAAGACTTAATAAACAAACAGATGGAACTGGTTCTTCTATATGATATGTAGCTTGAGTATCGCACAGTGATTCTATTTGCAAAATACTCTGGGTAGTTTTGCTTTCGGAACTTGATTCACTTCAGCTCTTGTGCATTCAGAATTCCATCAGAATAACATCAGGTATTTATAGAGTCAGTTGTTGATCTTGTCGTCCAGCTCTAGTCCAACTCGATCTGGGTGAAAAACTTCGTATCAAACTCAACTTCTTTCCTTTGTTACTTTCCTTGCTGAATTCGTCTTCAATCTTCTCATCAGTTTGCAACCTTTTCGTATTAGGAGATAATTCATGATTCCTTGATATTTCATAGTCGCAAATATCTCCTATGCATATATAGTTCACGTGCCAGCTGATGTGTGCTCTGATGGACCTGGTTCATCTTGTCAAACAGTTGTCAATCTTCAAAACCCAATGCAGTGGCTTGGGCCAACAATATTGAATACTCATTGTTTCCCACGTAGATTAATTTGTTTTTAAGGTGGAATTTGGGTAATTGGGAGTAGTTATTGGAGAGTAAGATCTGGTTATTTGAGTGACGATTTAATGTCGGAATTGGGTAATTTTGGTATGGTTGGACTCTTTATTGAATGGGTGTTCAAATTTTATAAATTTTATTAGATTCTGAGACGTTGGCCCGAGATTGACTTTTGAGTTGACTTTTTGACTTTTGTTAAAGACCCTAGTTTTGTCATATGGAATTGATTCCTATAGCTTGTGTCGATTTTATTAAGTTGTTTGTGGCTATACTCGAGTCGTTCAGAGGCCGGTTCGCGAGGCAAGGGCTTGTTGGAGTAGAGATTTGCGCGGTTTGAGGTATGTAACACTTTTAAAATTGGTTCTGAAGGTATGAACCCTTGAAATACGTGTTATGTGGTTGGTTTTGAGGTGACTCACATGCTAGGTGACAGGCGTATGGGCATGCACTGTAGTTATTGTGACTCGGTTGATTCTGTGGAACTGTGTGTATTGGTAAAAAATAGATATTACACGTGTAATATCTCGGATGACAAAGCAATCTACGTGGAGTAGTGGAAAAGTGACAGCTGGATGAAAATTTAGAAAGAAGTACAGAACAAAGAGGTACGGGGTAAAACACCCATGAGATAGTTAGAAGCGGGAACTCTAATACAATTGAGGAGTTGAAGAGACACGGTCAAAATGAACTATGGCATAATAGAGGGCAAATTCATAGATCTCCAATCAATGAACTAAACGTTACAGAATCTTCACGCAATAGTTACGATTACCTATTGTAACGTTTCATTTATGATATAAATATTCATTAATGCTCAACCATTAAGAAGAGTAGACGTTATTTTAAGAAATTCCCTATAAAAGGGAATAAAATCCCATTTGTATGGACACGCTCGAACCATTACTGAAATATACTTACGTTTTTGTGCACTTATTATTTTCCTATTTTACAAGTCTAATTTCTTTCATTGTTTTAGTTAATTCTCTAGATTATCAGAAGCCCGAGTACTTCTTAAAATAACTTTGACTAAGAATCCGGTTCTTTGGTTAAACAAATTGGTTCCGTTACGGGGAATCTGATAATCATTTTTTGCATTACTGAATTATCCTTACTGAATCATGTCGAACACCAACGACAACAACCAACAAGCAACTAGATATCCAACTCTATCGCCTCAGGGAACCCCACGAGGTTCAAGGGAAAACTTTCCCGAAAGATCCACAACTCACAACAATGACCGGATTGGAAATGAACAAACATGAGAGCAAGACACTGTGAATCAAGTAGTTGTTGAATATGTGAATGAAGCTTTTCAAGCTTTCATGAGGGGGCCACCAACTATACCACCTACGCCCCCTTAAAACAACACTGCAACTGTGGAAAAAACACAATCTAGACTAGCTAATTCCGGAAGTAGAGGCAATCCAAAAGAATCCCTCGAAGGGAGACAAGGTATGGCTAGTAATTCAGATTTGCAATATTTAATACTAACCTTGCAGAAATAGGTGAAAGAACAAAACGATCGTATCGAGAAAATTCCTAGCGTACCACCTGTCATCAAGGGGATTGATATTGACAAATACTCTCAACAACCATGGAAGCCAAGTGCATCACCTTTTCCGATTCCCATGACAGGACAACTGATCCACGTGACCATGTTACTACATTCACCACAAGAGTAAAAGGCAACGATTTAACTAAGCAGGAAATCAAGTCTGTACTGGTCAAAAAGTTTGGAGAAACGCTTACCAAATGAGCACTAACGTGGTATTCTCTCTTACCCAAAAATTCTATTAACTCTTTTGTTGTGCTTGCAGATTCGTTTATAAAAGCACATTCCGCTTGACAAAAAGTGGAGAAAAGAATGGAGGACATATTCAAAGTAACACAAGGAGATACGGAGTTGCTTCGTGAATTCGTACACAGGTTCCAACAGGAAAGGATGTTGTTACCAAGAGTACCAGACAACTGGTAAACTATGGCGTTTGCGAGCAATCTGAACGAAAAAAGCTCTGAAGCCACGAGGAGACTCAGAGAAAGTCTGCGAGAATTCCCAGCTACGACGTGGAATGATGTTTATAACAGGTTCAACACCAAATTGCGAATTGAAGAGGATACCACAGCTCAATCAAAAGCAGAAGACGGGACGAGCTATAGACACTCAGAATAAAATAGGTACGAGCCATATATGGGACCTTCGGGATGAGAAACTCATTCCAAATTTGAAAACACACGGCCTGATCACCGACCGTCAAACAGAGATTCAAATTCGTCATCATCAAGATCCAGAAAGGATCGAGATGAACGAAATAGAGGTAATAACACGTATGCAAGAATTGGAGACTATAACTTCAATGTAAGTACTTCCAAGTTAATTACAGTATTAAGAAATATGAGTGATAAAGTTCGATGGCCCAAGGAGTGATATCAAATCCAAACAGAAGGAACCCAGACTTCTGGTGCGAATTTCACAATGACCACGGGCACAGAACATCGGAATGCATGTTACTACAAGGTGAGGTAGAACACTTATTAAAGCAAGGCTATCTAACCGAATTGTTTAGTGAAAAAGGTAAGCAGACATAAATGAAGAACTGACAGGAGCCCCAAAAACCACCATCTTTTAAGAGAACAGTAAACGTGATAAATAGAGGAGAAGAGGTTAATGGCGTAACCTATACTGCATCAAGAAAGATGACGAAGTTCACAGTAACCTACGGGAAACGGACTCGTGAAACCATGGAGGCCGATAGCATAATATTTGACTATGTAGATGCAGATGGGTTATTGATCCCCCATAATGATGCACTGGTAATATCTTTACTTATACATGACACTAATGTGAAACGAGTATTGATTGATCCAGGTAGTACAGTTAGCATCATTCTACTAAGGGTGGTGGAGGAGATGTTAATGGGAGACAATGTAATTCCAAAAGCACGTTCCTTATTCGAATTCGATAATTTTACTGCCATAACAAAAAGAGAAATTGCATTGAGTACTTATGCATAAGGCATTTCCAAAGAAAGAAAATTTCAAGTTATTGATATAGACATGGCCTATAATGTAATTATGGGAAGACCATGGATCAATGACATGGACGCAGTACCATCCACTCTACACCAGGTTATCAAATTCCCTTCAAAATGGGGAATTCAGTAGATTCGAGGTGATCAACAAATTTCGAGGAATATCAATTCAGTAATGCACTCAAATAAAAAAGAAGCGGAGGAAGAACTAAAAGACGCGGGAGCAACTCAAACAGATACGGAAACAAACAATAAAGACACGATGAATCAAATCATCATGGAGATCGCATCAAAACATACGAACATGGATTCCATGCTCGATGTTATCCAAGAACCAGAAGAGAATGAAAAAATAAAGACAACTGCTGAAGAATTTGAAGCTGTTCCACTGTTCGAACATAAGCCTGAACCAAAAATCCACATAGGAGCAAGGCTAAGTCCGACCAGAAGAGGTAAGTTAATTGAATACTTGAAATATAACACAGATTATTTTGCCTGGTCCCATTCAGATATGACAGGTATACCCCCAAAGGTTATGACTCATAAACTAAATGAGAACCCATCATTCGTACATGTCAAACAAAATAAAAGGAAAACAGGATCATTCAAGAATCAAGTGATCGATGAAGAGGTACGGAAACTCTTAAAAATCGGTTCGATAGGCGAGGTAAAATATCCCAATTGGTTAGCTAATACTTTAGTAATACCTAAAAAGAACGATAAATGGAGAGTATGCGTAGATTACACTGATTTAAACAAAGCATGCCAAAAGGATTCATTTCCTCTACTGCACATAGATCAAATGATTGACGCCACTGCAGGTCATGAATTGTTAAGCTTTCTAGATACATATTGTGGTTACAATCAGATAAAAATGGACCCCTCAGACGAGGAAGAAACTTCCTTTATTACAAACAGGGGGACTTACTGTTACAAAGTCATGCCTTTTGGCTTGAAAAATGCTTGAGCCACGTATCAAAGGCTGGTGACCAAGATGTTCCAGGAACATCTGGGGAAGACAATGGAAGTATACATTGATGACATGTTGGTGAAGTCAACACAGGCTGAAGACCATTTCCAACATCTTTCAACTACATTCAAGATCCTCCATAGGTATAATATGAAACTAAACCTAGAAAAGTGCACCTTTGGCGTCGAATCAGGTAAATTTTTTGTTTTTGCTCGTATCAAATAGAGGTATTGAAGTAATTCCTGCTCAAATTAAAGCTATCGAAGAAATACCTGATATACTCACGAGTAAAAAGAAGTTCACATGATGACAAGTAAGATTGCGGCTTTAGGAAGATTCATTTCAAGATCTTCAAAGAAGAGTTTTAAATTATTCTCAGTACTAAAGAAGCAGAATCAGTTCGAATGGACTGAAGAATGCCATCAAGCTCTCAAAATTTTGAAGGCCTACCTATCAAATTCCCCACTATTATCCAAACCAAAGGAAGGGGAAATGTTGTATGTATATCTTGATGTTGCAAAAATAGCTGTGAGTGTAGTCCTAGTAAGGGAAGACAAAGGTAAGTAATCTCCTATTTACTATGTAAGTAAATCCTTATTGGATGCTGAAACTAGATACCCCCATCTAGAAAAATTAGCAGCTCTAGTCATGGAAGCTAGGAAATTGAGACCATATTTTTAATGTCATCCAATCGTTGTTGTAACTCATATCCTTTAAGAAATATCCTGCATAAACATGAACTGTCAGGCAGATTGGCTAAATGGGCAATAGAACTAAGCGAATATGACATCATTTATCAACCTAGGAGAACAATAAAGTCTCAAATCTTAGCCGAGTTTGCCGCATATTTTAATGTTAACATAATTCCTAAAGTAGAAAAGTTATTACAGATTTTTATCGGAGCTAATCCATGAACATGGAGTTTATTTACTGACGGTTCTTCTAATGTCAAAGGAGCCGATTTGGGAATTGTCTTGATATCACCGTCGGGTGAAAAGATAAGGCAAGCTATTAGATGTTATTCTATCACTAACAATGAAGCGGAGTACGAAGTTGTCATTGCAGGACTTGAATTAGCACGAGAACTCTCAATAGAGCAGATCGTGATCAAAAGTGACTCTCAACTAGTGGTGAATCTGATGCAGGGGACTTGCACCGCTAGAGAAACTCGAATGCAGCAATATTTGGAAAAGTCACGGGACGTAGTAAGGCAATTCCAGTCATGGAAGATCATGCAAATACTCGAAAAGGAAAATGCAGAAGCGGATGTGTTAGATAACCTCGCATCAGTTACAGATGTAACGAATAAAGAAAATGCTATTGTGATACATTTATTTTATTCAGCAATCGACCAGGACCAGAATGAGGTAACATTTAATAATCTAATCTAGGATTCGAGAAATGAAACTGTAAATTTTTTCCAGAATGGTACCATGCCTGAAGATAAGAAAGAAGATCAAGCACTTCGACAAAAAGTTGCACGGTATTGCCTAGTTCGTGACACTTTATATCGCAAAATGTTTGGTGGTCCTCTAGCAAGGTGCCTCGAACCTAATCAGTTTGAGTACGTGTTGAAAGAAGTACACGAAGGACGTTGTGGAAACCACACAGGGGGAAGATCTCTAGTCAAAACTCTAATCAGAGTAGGATATTATTGGCCTAAGATGGAAGAAGACGCTAAACATTTTGTAGCAAAATGCGATAAATGTCAGCGATATGCTAACAACATGTATCGACCCGCAGAATTATTACATCCGGTTATATCACCTTGGCCATTTATGAAGTGGGGAATGGATATTGTAGGACCTCTACCCCAAGCCAAAGGAAATATATGATTTTTACTTGTAATAACAAATTATTTTTCAAAATGGGTAGAGGCAGGTGCTTTTAAACAAGTATGAGAAAAAGAAGTGAAAAGCATCATTTGGTGAAACATCATATGCCGCTTTGGTGTCCCAAAGGAAATTGTATGTGATAATGGCCCACAATTCATAGGCTCGCAAATCATGGAATTCTTCCAAAGTTGTCAAATCAAACGTATCACTTCTTCACCATATCACCCCTGTGATGACCCAAGAGGTCATTTTATGAAATTATACCTAATTCTAATCTTATTAGCCATAAAAGATTAATTTTAAATACCTCGATTTGCATGCACAGTCCGAACGTGAAACCGGAAAGCTTTATGTGATGAAAAATAGTAATTTCTAGAGTTAAAATTTGGATTTTGTTGACTTTGGTCAACATTTTTCGTAAACGAACCCGGATATGTGTTTCAACGATCTTGGGAGATCCGCAGAAAAATATAAGACTTTGGTGTATGCCCGAAATTGAATTTCGAGGTCCCAAGCCTTAGAAAACAATTTTTGAAGAAAATTGTTCTGCTGGTTCATTCAAGAAATAAAGAAATAAAATAATGTGAAATATATGATATCGGACCCATATTTTGGTTCCAGAGCCCAGAACAAGTTCATTATGTTATTTAAGTCTTATCTGTGAAGTTTCATGAGAATCGGACTTGATTTGATGTAATTCGGACATCCAGTTGAAAAGTTAGGAATTTGAGTATTCTTGAGGAAATTTTGAGTTTTGAGGCTAAATATGTAGATTTTGATGTTATTTTGATGAATTGATCGCACGAACAAGTCTGTACGATGTTTGTAGACCTGTGTGCATGTAAGGTTTGGAGCCACTAGGGCTCAGGTAAGTTTCGAATAGGCTACGGAGTGTCTAGACTTAGAAAAATACCCCAACAACTAACATCTGGTGTGCATGCCTCAGATCTAGCAAATGTGAGGTCGGGCTTCGCAATTGTGAAGTCAATGGCCAGCCTCATATCTCGCATTTGCAAGGTCTTGGGTCGCAAATGCGAAGCCTTGCTCGCATTTGCGATATTTTTCCGAAAAGCTCAGGGTTCGCAAATGCGAGACCCGCATCCTGTTATATCAGCTTTTTGGCGGGTTTTTCACTTCTTTTTCAATTTTCTCAAACCCTAAACCTCCATAGGCGATTTTTCAAAGACCCAAACTTATCCAAATCATTGGTAAGTGATCTCTATCTAATCTTTTTCAATTCCTAACAACTTTTAACAAGATTATAACCAAAATTCTAGAGTCTTCATGGTAAAAATTTGGTTTTTGGGTAGAACTTAGGAATTTCAAAATTTGGGAAATTGGACCTCGAATTGAGGTCGGTTTCCAATACCAATTGTATATCCGGGCTCGGGGGAGATTGGGTAAACGGGTTTTGGTCCGAACCTCGAGTTTAGACCAAGTGGGTCTCGGGTCAATTTTCGAATTTGGACAAGAATAGGAGAACCATTGTTTTTCAATAAAGTTTATTCCTTTAGGCTATGATTGATAACATTGAGCCAATTGTGATTAGATTCGAGCGGATAAGAAGCAAATTCTAAAGGAAAGGCAGTGCTAGAACAGTGAATTGCTTGTGAGGTCGAGGTAAGTGCTTGGTTTAACCTTGACTTGAGGGAATATGAAACCCAAACTTGATTGCTATGTGAAATTGCATGTGTGTGGTGTATAGGTGAGGTGACGAGTATCTATGCACCACCAAATTGCCTGTTTAACATGATCCCTTCCCAGTTTCCAATTATTTGCTTCCCAGCTTAATTGTTTTATGATCATTGATGTTTACATGTCTATTTGGATTCGTTAACTTATTGTTAAGTATTGTTTCAAGTATTTTGGAAGTTTTGGTTGTTCCCTTAGTTTTGTTATGATGCATAAAGATTGAGCTGGTTGTCAGTGTTACATTATACATTTCGGTTGGTTTCGTTGTGTAGTGATAATTGGTGAAGTTTCAGAATAGTACAGTGTCCTGTTTATGATAATTGAGATTTAAGTATTGTGAAAGGTTTGGAATCGGATTTGTGAAATTTCATTATAAATAAAGAGATGAAATGCGATTTATCTGGTGGGAGCAGGTTGCACGCCGCAACAAGGAGTAAAAAGGGTGGACATATGGGATCGGGTTGCACGCCGCAACAGGAGAAATAAGGGTGATATATATATATAGGGAGGAGCAATAAGGGTGGACAGGTGGGAGCGGGTTGCACGCCGAAACAAGGAGCGATAAGGGAGAATATTCATGTTTTGCTGTTTATAAATTAAAGGTTAGAACACTCATTATTTTATTATCATTACTTCACATTCTTCTCTTACTGTTATTTAAAGTAAAACTTGTTCTGTTTACAATTGTTGAGACATAAATATTGTGAAAGTCTTTGACTTAAATTGTGAAAATCCTTTTATAAATAAAGAGATGTGATTGTCTGGTGGGAGCGGGTTACATGCCGCAACGAGGAGTGATAAGGGTGGACAGGTGGGATCGGGTTGCACGCCGCAACAGGAGAAATAAGGGTGATATATATAGGGAGGAGCAATAAGGTTGGACAGGTGGGAGCGGGTTGCACGCCGCAACAAGGAGCGATAAGGGAGGACACTTATGTTTTACTTATTTTTTAAAACTCAAAGATTTGAAAACTTACTGTTTTACTTTACCATTTTTCATATTTTTGCACGTATGGTTATTTTACAGAGAAATTTGGAAATTTGGAAACTTATGTGAGAATTTGGTTATAGCTGAGACCTGAAAAAGGCAGCCGAGTTATTTTATTTATTGTTACAGTTTATTGTTTTTCCTTAGTTTAGAATTTTTTTTCTTGCTTTATTGTATATTTTCACAGGTTATGTTATGATTGCCCCGCCATAGCCTCGTCACTACTTCATCGAGGTTAGGCTCGGCACTTACTCAGTACATGGGGTCGGTTGTACTGATACTTCACTGTGCACTCTTTTGTGCAGATGCAGGTACCGACCATAGTTAGGAGATTTTAGTAGCTGATACCATCATTCGGAGACATGAGGTAGATCTGCTGGCGTCAGCAGATTTCTGGAGTCTTCTCTTAATTTTATAGACATTATTTTATTACATTCAAAATAGATACATAATTCTTCTAACCCATTATTTTTAGTATTCTTAGTGGTTCGTGAATTGTGACACCAGACCCTGAGGTAGTCTTATAGTTATATAGTTAGTCTGTGGCTCGATTTATTTATTTGATTATTGTTTTATTCATGAAGTTATTGATTGGAACATAATAGATTTAGTTTATTTTTAAATTGTGCTATTATGATTAAGTAAATTTTAATGGAAAATAATTAAATAAGTTCTAATATTTTCTTGCCTAGCCAGTGTAGTGTTAGGCGCCATCACGATCCCTAAGGTTGGGAATTTGGGATGTGACAACCCCGTGGCTAATGGGCAAGATAAGTCAACATATAAGATCATAATCAATAATTTATAGAAGAAATTGGAAAAATCAAAAGGAAATTGGCCTGAAGAACTACCAGGAGTATTATGGGCTTATAGAACTACAAAAAAAACAACCAAGGGAGAAACCCCATTCACACTTGTCTACGGCTCAGAGGCCCTAATACTAGTGGAAATTGGTGACCCAAGTACGAGATTCACATTAGCAACATAAGAGACAAACAACGACGAGTTGAGAACAAATCTGGATTTACTTGAACAAAAGAGAGAAGCCGCTTTAATTCGCATGGTAGCTCAAAAGCAAATTATAGAGCAGTATTACAATAGAAAAGCTCACCTCAAATATTTTAAAATTGGGGATTTTGTCCTCAAGAATGTTTTTCAATCAACAAATGAGGCTAGAGCAGGAAACCATGGACCACATGATCTTACCAACAAGTTGGAATGTTGTTCATTTAAAGAAGTATTACTTCTAAGCAAAAGGAGTACCCATGATCAGGTATCATTACATACGATTTTATTTAGTATAGTTAAAATTATACTAACAATTTTAGATGATAGGCAAAAATCTAACCCATAACCAAATCATGATATTAGACCTGAATAGGCACGATGAAGTAACTTAATTCCCGGTCTAGGGTTACAACCTTTCTGATGGACATTTCAAAGGGTTAAGAAGCCATCATCTAAACTATATACCTTCGAGTCTCGTACGTTTTTTCCTTTTCAGGAAAAGGACCACAAGGAAGGAGTAGTCAAGTGCTCGAGATTTCATTCTTCAAAGCTCAAACACTTGGGGGACTATATAATATGGAAGGCAAAGAAGACTATCAAAAAAGTCAGAGATCAATCCTGAAGACCTATTTTACCCAACAAATCAAAAGTTACGAGCGAAATCAAATAGCCGAATCCAAAAATACAAAACCTGATTCAGAAACCTATAAAAATCATACTCGTAAATGTAAACGAATGTTTAGGTTAAAGGCAAAATTTAGTTACGGGTTGAAAATTGTACCCTTGTATTTATACAAATCTGTTGTAAAAGAAAAAAATTACGAAAGAGTTATAGATGACACTTGAACACATGTAAAGTATTATGAAAGTTCAAATAATACAAAAACATTCTTCAAAGCATTACTCAAAAGAGCATGTGAATTCCTATCTCTCTTTTGTATATTTACACCATTATGAAGCTGAGACATCTTCTTCATTAAGTGTCATTCATAAAAAGGCACCCTTTTATAAATCGTGCTTATTTTAAAAAGACACGAAGTATTGAAGCATTTTTAATGCAAAGATAGATAACAAAGGGTGAAACAAAAACCCAAAACATATAACATTTTTATGCAAACACTTAAGAGTAAAACAAAAACTTGAAAAACACAAATTAGGCCAAGAAATTTAAACATTAATATTATACGACGGTAGAAACTAAGTATCAACTTAGTCCAAACGAATTTGTTTATACAAAATTGCCCCTAAGTTGTCATTGGGGACTTACCAACAAACTTTAACCCCAAATGGGACCAGGGTAACCACCAATTGATTCTCCAAAGAAAATAAGGGGTTAACAAACACTTTCACTTGTCACTGGGAGGATTATCTTCATCAACAGAAGGAGCAGTTTGAGATGGAAAGGGTTGGGCAGCAATTTCACCAGGCACGACTTCATCACTCACGGGAACCTCAACATCAGCTGATGAGAAACTTTGACTTTTCCGAGACCTTTCAATTTTCTCCTTAGTTTTGGCAATTTAAGCTTGTAAGTCAAAGTTTTCAAGTAAGACCAACATACATCAACAATTGCCTTATCCTCAAGAGATTCATAGTCCTTCTCTCATTATTCAACGTCTGCTCTTAGCTCATCCTTTTCAACCACAACAGCATCATAGGAAGCTTGTAAAGGGGCAAGGGATCTCTGCAGAAATTGAACTTTGTTGGCAGATTCACGGAGGTTACATTGAGAAGAAGATCCTCTAGAAGGTGTTGAGCCTAAACTCCTCAATCTACCACCCCTTCTACTCCGAATTGGAGCAGAAGAATGATATAGTTCATCGACTATTATGACTTTTTTGGGATCTTGGTTTGAGGAATACATGGTTGCATGAAAGAAGAATTTGCAAGCAATAAAGGAAAGACAGAAGTTTTTCGTAGAAGCAAAGGCAAAATGGGGTATTTATATACCAAGGCCACAGAAGGCAACCGTAAAAAAATGGTAAACACTGATGTGAAAGTCATTATTAAAATTGTCACTTCGTGACTGATATAGCCAAAAAAATCCCTAAAGTGCGCTGAAGAATTGCAGAACCAATCCAGGATCACCACGTGGCACATGCATTTAATGGAAGTGACAAGCGGCGCATATGTTCAGAGACATATGAAATGGTACGAGAACGACTAGCAAACAATTCCCGCCATAAATGAGTATCCACTTACCAAATAGTTAATTGATAAATAAATGGTAAGTGGTGGGACTATATGTATTGGTAAAAAATAGATATTACACGTGTAATATCTCGGATGACAAAGAAATCTACGTGGAGCAGTGGAAAAGTGACAGCTGGATGAGAATTTAGAAAGAGGTACAGAACAAAGAGGTACATGTTAAAACAACCACGAGATAATTAGAAGCGGGAGCTCGGATCTAATTGAGAAGTTGAACAAACACAGTCAAAATGAATCAGGGCAGAATAGAGGGCAAATTCATAGATCTTCAATCAATGAGCTAAACGTTACAGAATCTTCACGCAACAATTACGATTACCTATTGTAACGTTTCATTAATGATATAAATATTCATTAATTCTCAATCATTAAGAATAGTAGACGTTATATTAAGAATATCCCTATGAAAGGGAATAAGATCCCACGTGTATGGACACGTTCGAACCATTACTGAAATATACTTACATTTTGGTGCACTTATTATTTTCCTATTTTACAAGTCTAATTTCTATTAATGTTTTTAATTAATTCTCTAGATTAACAGAAGCCCGAGTACTTATTAAAATAGCTTTGACTAAGAATACGGTTCTTTGGTTAAACAATGTGTAGTCATCTAATCTTTTTATTAGTCATGTATTCTCCATGTGTTAGAGAAATTTAGTAGTTATTCATGTTAGAAATCATGTCTAGACTATATGTTGGTATTTCTGGGACCCATAGAGGTCGTTTTATTGTTAAATTATTTGTTTAATTTGCAATTATGTACTCAGTCACATCTATCCTTTGCATATCATATCGCAGTATCCGTTGCCATTTATTGTTACATCATATTATCATTATTAGAGCTGATTGTCATGAAATTTGTGAGCTCGAGAGACTGGAGAGATTGATGAATGAATGTGGTTGAGGGCTTGATTGTGAGTGATATTTATGGGATCGGGTTGCACGCCACGTCATGCTTTATTGATTTATTCCATGATTGGCTTATAGTAGCGCTTGGGCAGGATCTGACCCTCTGGAGCCTGATATACCAACATTGAGCGCAGGTACCTACTAAGTGCGAGTGCTGAGTGATTGAGAGTTCCGAGTGATTGGGAGTGCCAAGTGATTGAGTGTGCTGAGTGAGGATGAATACTTCGAGAGTATGAGTATATGACTTTATCATTGTGTTGCATTACAGTTGCATTCATACTTGACATAGATATTGAGATGTGACATTCCTCATATTAGTCATACTTGGCATATCCTATCCTTGTTAGCTCAAACTGTTTAAAACAAGAAAGCAATGTTTTATGTGCAGTCTATAAACTGATTATTGGATTTCTCCCAGAATTATCACTGTTATTATCTGGATTTGGATTGTATCTATATGAGCTCTTCACTACTTCAACCAAGGTTAGCCCTATTACTTATTAAGTACATTGGGTCAGTTGTACTCATACTACACTCTGCACTTCGTGTGCAGATCCATGTACTTCTAGACACGACAGTTGCTAGAGTTAGAGCTTCATTTGCTTGGAGACTTTTGAGGTAGCTGCTTTGGCATCCACAGACCTCGACTCTCCTTCCTTTCAGTTCATTTAGCACTGTTCTATCTTTATAGAAAGTTGTATTAGCAGTTTGACTATGTTGACATTTTAGTAGCTCATGTACTCAATGACACCCGGATTTTGGGGAATTTTGTATTGAGTCGCGTTATTTCCTTATTTGTTATTCATGAGAATTTGTTATGTTGAACCCGTTTCATTATGTTTTTAATTGAAAATGCATAGTTTGTGCTGATTATCGGCTTGCATAGGATTATGCTAGGCACGACGCCATCAGAACATGTGAGATTTTGGGTCGCGACATCTATAGTTCATCTTTTTATGTTATTATTGAGACATGAATACGATAAAGTTTCAATACTGTCGTAACCTGTGTAAAATGTTGGTAAGAAGTTTTTAATTATTTGTTAGCTATCACACACACATTATGAAATTTTTTTAAATGATACATATGTGCAACACACGTACCCAATTTCCATAAAAAAAATGGGCGACCTTTTTATCTTTCAATTAAATACTACTTCTATAATATTTTTGTACAACAAAGTAAGTAATAAATAAATTGGAGGAAGAACAACCATTCAAACCCTTAAACATGATTAACATTAATTGTTTTCATGAACTTGTAATCTTTTGCTAATTCTTTATAAACTTCAAACGTATCTTTTTGATAATATTTATATTATTTTAAAAGTTTGTTCATTGACGAGGTACATGAGCATCGCGCATACTAAAGACTAGTTTTATAAAATGGTAAAAGTTTTACGGGGCACCTTGATTTAAATTGTACTCACTTTTTAAATAATGTTTAACTAGTATCGAACATTTAGATAACTTCAGATATCACTTTCTTCTCTACTGCTGATTTTCACTACTGCAGATGCTTCTTCTTATTTTTCATTGCTTGTTTGTTGCTTTTCTTCTTCTTCTTCTTCTTCTTCTTCTTCTTCTTGTTTTAAAATTGGGATTCAGAATTTGAGTTGGTACTTGTAAACTGCAGTGGCGAATAGAAATCTATTATTGTTGAACCTACAAAAAGCTTGTTCTCTGGTGACGTTGCTGAAATCGATGAACGGGCCTCTTGAAAGATAGAAGAACTTCAAATTTTATTCTGAAGTTGCATTGAAGATATAGAAAAACTTTTGAGCCCGATTTCGAAGTTGTATTAAAGAGAGAGAAGAATTTCAGTGTCACGACCCAAAACCTAACTCAGGTCGTGATGGCGCCCAACTGCGGGGTCAGGCAAGCCAACTTTTACAATAAGTGTTCCCTTTCCCATTTGGTTTCATAGTTCGATATTTACCAATTTTTAATAAGTTTAAAGCATAATATCTGAATATGATAAATCAGTGGTAAGTGATATAGCTGTAAATATACGTGGGCCAAAAGACGAGCATACATGTACACAGCCCAAAAACCCCCCAAAATAACCTCTACGTGTGTGCCAGGAACCAGTGTCACGGGTGTCACGGGCATACTAACTGAATATACAAAAGACAATATATACAATCCCACTGCCTGGATGAAATAGACGGGAAAATAAAATAGGAAAACTCCATGGTGCTGCCAGAGATCGTCAGGAGGAGCAGCTCACCATGAAGTCAATCAGCTCTAGTCAGTAACTAGCTCCAATGTTGTACTCAGGTACACCAGCCTCAGAACCTGTACAGTTAAGTACAGAAGTGCAGCATGAGTACATAAATAAATATGTACCCAGTGAGTATCAAGCCTAATATCGAAGAAGTAGTGACGAGAGGTCGACTTGACACTCACTAAGGTCCAATAGTAAAATACAATACAGAATATAACGTGAAACAACAGGCGTGTAAGACAATGCGTAGCAAATACGTATGAAACGCAGAAAAACCAAGTAAATACAGACGATAAATAACAGTGTCCACTAACTTCCAGAACATATATCAAGCCAATATCTGTAGAAAAATACAAAATAATCATGCGCACATAGGAAGGATACAACCGGACGGAGTCATAAGAAAAATAGCTATGCACTGCCGAAGATCGAACGACCCGTCCCAAAAGTGCATGCTTACCATAGTCATGACTGCGCACTGCCGAGGATCGAACAACCCGAACCAAAAGTGCGTCTTTCAATTTAGTCATACTTGTGCACTGCCGAGGATCGATCGGCCCATTCCAAAAGTGCACCTTTCAATCCGTCGTGGCATACGGACCGCTCCCATGAGAGTGCGGGAAATCACATATCGCTCGCGGAATATAAATTGCGAAGCGGTTACACACAAAAGATTCCTTAAAACTCACTTTTCCATAACCATTTCTTTCTAATTAATCAACTTTTATAACATCTCAGGGAGACAATACTAAGCATCACATGAATTCACAACATATATGTCATTACAGGAAAGAATATGAGGCATGTTGTGAGCCTAACTACCCGGACATAACAATAATAGTCGCTACGTACGGACTCTCGTCACCTGGTACGTACGTAGCCCCCAAACAAGTACAGATGGCATTTAAATAACCTAGGGGGACAATTCCCTCTTACAAGGTTAGAAAGGAGACATTCTAATGATGTGCCCGAAAACTCCGACCAATGATGCGCCCGAAAACTCCGAAATCTACCCTCGAGGTCTCGCAACTAGTCAAGTATAGTACAATATATCAATTCACGATCAATGAAGAGAAATTATCCTATTTATCCAAAATTTTGACATTCTTGAAGAATTACTACATTTCAACCCCGGGCCCGCACGCTCGGATTCCAAAAATTCTCGAAGGAGTCGTTCACCCATAGACTAAGGATCAAGATTATGTGATTTCTACTTGAATTCATAGCAAAATTGAGTAATTCACCAAATTTCATAGAAATCCAATTTACTACCCTAAATCTTAATTTTTCCTATGATTTAGTAGTTAATTCCATGGAAAATTCACGTATTAAACTAGTGAATAGAGAGGAATTACTTACCTCTACAGAAGATAGGTTGTGGGATGGTCTCCTCAAGCTCCCAAGCTCTCTAACGGAGGTTTAAAATGAAGAAGAATGAAGAAAACCCAAAAATTTTGGAGTATTTAAACTGCCTGGCCAATAGGGATTCTGCACCTGCGGCCCTTGGACCGCACCCCGGTCCCGCACTGGCAAGCAAGGGCTCGCACCTGCGGAAAATGGCAAGGGGGATGGGGTCGTACCTGCGGACCTGGAGATCGCACCTGCGGCTTCGCTCCTGCGGAAATGGATCCGCACCTGCGAAAATGGATCCGTACCTGCGGAAATGGAACCGCACCTGCGAGGCTTCCGCACCTGTGAGGCTGGCGGTCCCGCACCTACGGCTGGGCAACCGCACCTACGGTCACACCAGCAACAGCTGCACCAGCAGTTGTTTTAGCTGGTTTTTGACCTCATGTGGTGTCTAGGAGGCACCTGGGCCCATCCGAGGCCCCGTCCAAATATACCAACAAGTCCTAAATAAATATACGTACTAGCTCAAGACTTCGAAATACTCGAAACCACGCTAAAACTCAAAATCACACCCCAAACTCCTGAATTCATAAGTTAAGACTTTCAAATTCTTGATTTATGCTCCGAACCGACCTATACTACTCGGAATGACGTCAAATTTTGCAGACATGTCATAAATGACATAACGAAACTATTGCCAGTCTCAGAATTCCATTTAGACCTCAATAACAAAAAATGATGTTCCAAGCCAAATTTCAAACTTAAAGAAATTCTGATTTCCACATTGGGCGCCGAAATGCTCCCGGGGTCATCGAAAACCCTTTTCGAACATACGCCCAAGTCCGAAATCATCATACGAATCTATTGACACCGTCGGAACTCGATTCCGAGGCCATTTGCTCAAAATGTTGACCAAAGTCAAACTTGGCCAAATAGGCCAACCTTAAGGAACCAAGTGTTCCTATAGCACTCTAAACACCTCCAAATCCCGAACTACCCGTCCCCGCAGGTCATAAATCACGAGAGGCCTCTATGGGAAGTTTCATTTAGGGGAACGGGGTACTCATACGGAAATCGACCGGACGGGTCGTTACATTCTCCCCATCTTAAAATAATGTTCGTCCTCGAACGGGTCCAGAATCATACCTGAAGTGCTAAAAAGATGTGGATATCTGCTACGCATGTCCTTTTCGGACTCCCAAGTCACCTCCTAAACTGGTTGGCCCTTCCACTGGACCTTTACTGCCGAAACTGTCTTGGACCTCAACTAGCGGTCCATGCAACCGGACTATCTCCCGAATGTAGATCTGGGCTAGCCTCTCAGAAGTATATGTAGTAGCCACAAAAATGAAATGCGCCGATTTGGTCCAATCTATCCACGATGACCCAAACCACATCCACCTTCCGCAAAGTCCGAGGCAACCCAACTACGAAGTCCATGGTGATGCGCTCCCACTTCCACATTTGAGGTAAGTATCTTTCCTAACCATGTGTGGAGGAACTACCCCTTAGGATTGAGTCTTCTATGTTGATTGTAGCCCGTGTACGCGAGGTGACGAGTGCGTACTCGGACTTATTTGCAAATAGGTTGACCTTTTAGTATTTTTAGGTCCTTTATATTCCCCGTGTATGAATTGTAATTGTTATATCTGAGTTCATGATTCCTAGATTCATCTCTTCCTGCTCAAATTAGAAATTACTTGCTTAGTGTTCCTTTGTTTCTTATTTGATCTTAATTGACTTAAATGAATACTTTGCCTCTCCTATCATTATGCTATATCATCCTTCATACACTGCCTATTTGACTAAAACTAGTATAATATTGCCCTATAATTGTTTAGCAGTAATTGGAATATCTATACGTTAGTGTCAAGCATGCCCGTGAGTCGTACATTGTGATTTATATGACTTTCCCTTGAGTGCTATTTAGGTTTAGATGATAATCGTCCATGTTGATGGTATTTCTTTGGTGTTGCCTATCACTGAACATTGTTCAATCTGAGTTTATTCTGTGAAGCTAATTGTCTAAGTGAGATTGGTTATAGCTGCTTCCCTTGCCAGGATGATTTGGTTTCTTTTGTTATGAACTTGAATATTAAGAATTGTTGCTATACTTGCCTTGTTCCCCCCCGTTATGCGGTTTCTCTTTGTCCTTGGATTTCCCTTCAGTGGCTACTTTTTATGAGTGAGTTTTTCCCATTCTTGTGAATCAAGTCTTTGTTTTGATTTGCTTATCGCANATATATATATATATATATATATATATATATATATATATATATGTGTGTGTGTGTGTGTGTGTGTGTGTGTGTGTACACACTCATTTAGAGAAAGTATGTTTCAAAGGAGATCTTTCTATATTGAAATGATTATATCTTCAATGTTTTCAATATGAATTGTTGTTTAGAAGTTTCCACCAGTTTATTGAGTTTGTTGGCTAAAGTCGATGTGAACAAGATGACGCAGAGTTGAGTTACTATTGTTTTCTATTGTGTTGTGGTTTTTCTTCCGGTTTGGCTTGTTTTGCTGTCCATCCTTCTGTGTACTATTATGTTGTTTTGTTGATTAATTTATGTAATTCCTTCCGCATTATATTGTCATTGTTGTTAATTGTATCGTGAAGTCTTAGATAGATGTTGTATTCGGTTATTTCTATATTCATGTCAGTTTAATTTATTAGACCAGTGGTGTCTTGACTAGTCCTCGTCACTACTTCACCGAGGTTAGTCTTGATAATTACTGGGCACCACTGTGGTGTGCTCATACTACACTTATGCGCATTTTTGGTGTGCAGATCCACGTATTTGTTGTTAGTAGCTGCACAGATCATTGCCGAGGAGACTCAGGGTAAAC
This sequence comes from Nicotiana undulata, assembly GCA_005239495.1. Classification (NCBI taxonomy): domain Eukaryota; kingdom Viridiplantae; phylum Streptophyta; class Magnoliopsida; order Solanales; family Solanaceae; genus Nicotiana; species Nicotiana undulata. The sequence continues at coordinate 103,660 of ML270195.1, read as the reverse complement.
CTGCTGCTGCGTCCGCGGGCTTCGGAGTCACCTTCCTGTTTTTATTCAACTGTACTCCCTTATTTCTAAGCAGTTGTCTTAAGAGTTGTAGAAAGTCTCGAAGAGTTTATGACTTGTATTATCAATTTTGGGAAATTGTAAATTTGGTCAAGATTTCTATATCGAGACTGTTAGATTTCCTTTATTATTGTTAATGTTAGGCTTACCTAGTCCCTAAGACTAGGTTCCATCACAATACCAAACGAAGGGAAATTTGGGTCGTGACAAGTTGGTATCAGAGCTCTAGGTTCGTAGGTTCTACGAGTCATAAGCGAGTTTAGTAGAGTCTTGCGGATCGGTACAGAGACGTCTGTACTCATCTTCGAGAAGCTACGGAACTATTAGGATAATTTCAGTTCCTTCATTCCTATCGTGCGAGTCCATTGATCTTGAAGTTGAAATTATCGTTCCATTCTCTCACCGATGGTGAGGACACGAGCTGCGGTTCCTGATGATGTTACCTCGAAGCAAATGTCGCAAAGGTCAGAGACAGAGGTCGATGAGGAGCACGTGCCACAGTTAAGTTGCCTACCAGAACAGCCGTTGAGGAGCCTCCAGTAATTCCAGTTGGGGGACAGGTACTGGAGGTGCCTGTTTCTACCCCGGACCTCAGGAGACCTAGGCGTAGTTTCTGAGTATAATTGGTACATTGATTCAGAAAGGATAGACCCCAGATGAACCAGCTACTTCACGGATCAAGGGAGGAGTTCAGACTTCCACCGTCTACACTCTAGAGCAGCGAGACCATGTTGGTCAGGTTCCAGTTGTCATGGCAGCACAACATGTGGTTTCAATTCAGCCCGCGGTTAAGGCAACAACATCGGAGGAAGAACACCTTGGACTTGAGAGGTACATGAAGTACCACCCTCCTATCTTTCAGTGGATTGGCGACAGATGATGCCCAGGGTTCCCTGGAGGAGTGTCACTACATTGTTCGTACTTCAGGTATTGTGGAGACGAGCGGGGTTGTTTTTGTCACGTCTCAGCTCACAGGAGCGGTTTGCCAGTGATGGCGGGCATATGAGTTGGGGCAGCCCGGTCGAGTCATCTTCACTTGCATGGATCCAGTTTTTAGAGATGTTTGGAGGGAGTTTGCACTTCAGTCCCTCCGAGATGCATAACACGTGGAGTTTGAGTATTTGCGTCAGGGCACTATGTCAGTATTGGAGTACACCGTCAGATTCAGGGAGTTGGCCAGTTATGTACCTTAATTGGTTGCTTCGGTTAGGAGGCGAGTCCGTAGATTCATTGAGGGACTCAGGCATGATATCCGGTTCAGCAAGACGCGAGAGTTAGAGTCGGATGCCTCATTTCAGCAGGTAGTAGGGATCGCTCGCTAGTTAGAGAGCATGTAGGGTCGGGAGCGAGAGGACAGACAAGATCAGGAGAGAGAGTTCAGGGAGCCAAGGAGGCCTCGAAGGTCAGAGAAATCTACTGGTCCTTGTTATGGAGGCAAGGTACAATGGTAAAGGTTTTTGTGGGTCAGCTAGTTCAGTTGCATTACCACTTTCTCATGGGGTTTCAGGTACTCATAGGTCTCAAAGAACTCGTATTGTATGGTTTCCAAAACCACGTCGGCATAGAGGTTGTTTTGAGCGTGGAGATGTTAGCCACAAGGTGAGAGACTGTTCCAGGATTCGGGCAGGTGTGTTATAGTAGGAAATTCAGGTGAGTAGAGGGAACCCAAGAGGGGGAGGCCCGATCCATTGATGTGTTTCATATAGTAAACTAGAGGCCGTTGTGTCAGATATTATCACCCATGTATGTTTTGATGTGTTAAAGAGGGGCACAATTTGTATTTCACTGTAGTTCTGTTGGTCAGGACGAGTTGCCCTAAATTCTTTCCTTATATATGAGTGAGTTTCATGCTTCACACTCTATTTTTCGTGGTTGCTCCTCTTAGGAGATTCTATGAGTAGTAGCACGTGTCTATCGTTGTTTTATTCATCATTGATAGTAGTGAGACTAGAAGTGAATCCTCGTTGTTCATCATGGTAAGCTTAATGTGATTTTCCCAAGTATTTTGCTTATGAGCTGTGATTTGATACTCCATCGAGATGTGAGTTCAGTGAGCGTTATGATTTTATCTGTCGAGATGAGTTAGTGGGGAATTTCAATTAGTATAATATATTTTCGGTATGTGACTTAAAGTTGAAGGCGAGGTCCTCGTGATATATGTGATTCGATATGTTTGGACCGGGCTAAGTACCGCGGTGGAAATTCTATCAGGATTGGATCCTTGTGATTTTTTCATATGCTTTGCTTCTTCCTTGTTATATTGATTTTTGGTAAATCAGTATTGATAGAGAGTTGTGCATATGGGCTTGTTTGATAGTTCCTTTATATGTTTATAAATTAATATTCAGTCATTTCATTATGTGCTTCTTTAGTCTAGCTTGCGGGGTGTGTGCCCGGTGGTGTTTGTTGTGGCTCAGTGATTCGGGTGTCTAATGATGAGGTCTTCGTGTTTATTGCATCATTATCATTATTATGGGGCTTGGAAATAGATTTCTTTCAGGCGTGAGGCTGATTGCCAATGCTGAGTTGATTTCGGGCAGCTATTGTGATCAAAAGTGTTATTATGAGCCCATGTGTGATGTGCTATATTGTGTGGTCGTACCTTGTGGATATAGTCATGAGTTAATGCAGTGGGTTGAGGCTAATATCGGATATGGATTTAGAATCGGATCATCTGGGAGTGAGTAGAAGGTGAGAAATTGAGGTATGAGGCCTATCAGTGGTAATGGGAAGTCTATATTGCAGTTGTGATTGTGCCATCAGACTTATGTAGGTTGGGGTGATGTGGGATCACCTGCGGGTGTGTGTTGGAAGTGTGCAATCAATGATTTTATGAAGTCGAGGTGAATCTTGGCACGTTCGAGGACGAACGTTTGTTTTAAGAAGGGGAGAATCTAACGACCAGACTAGTCATTTTGAGAATTTAAGCTCCGTTCGCTGGCGTAAGGTCTTGAATAGCTCCACATTTTGTATATCGACCTGCGTGCGTGGTTGGATTCAGTTACCCGATGAACCGAAGTCGAATTGGGAGAAAAATATCAAAATTTGAAGCTTAAGTGATGGAAGTTGACCAGAGGTTTGCTTTTGTGTAAACGGTCTCGGAATGAGCTTTGGGTGATGTCAACAACTTTGTATGATGATTTTAGACTTAAGCGCGCGTCCGGAATTGGTTTTGGAGGTCCGTAGAGTAATTTGACATAATTTGGCGAAAGATAGAATTTCGCGATTTCAGCCGGTAGGTGAAATTTTGATATCGGGCTCATAACAGAATTCTGAGAGTAGTTGTAGGTCCGTCGTGTCATTTATGACTTGTCTGCAAATTTCACGTCATACCGGGTTGAAATTGATAGGTTTTGGCACGAGTTTTGATATTTGAAGATTTGAGAGTTTCATAAGTTTTATTTCTGGTTTGATTCGTCGTTTTGGTGTTGTTTTATGTGATTTGAAACCTCGAGCGAGTTCGTATTAGGTTATAAGACTTGTTTGTGTGAGCAGACGGGGTCCCGGAGGTCTCAGATGTGTTACAGATAGGCTTCGGGTCAATTTTCCTCATTTTTCCACTGCTGAACTTGTCATCTGGTTTCTTTCTATGCGATCGCATAGAAGTAGTCGCAATCGCAGAGTGCTATTCTGACTCGCCCAGATTTTCCTGCAATGCGTTCGCATAGTCTAGATCGCGATCGCGGAAGCCTACTTCCTCCTTCTATGCGCTCACATATTCAACCTCGCGATCACATAGTGTTCCAGTAGAGGCATCAGATTATCTCGTCTATGCGATCGCATTCCGTGCTTCGCGATCGCGTAGTGTGGCGTTGACATCAGACAATTTCTTATATGCGATCACATATGTACCTTCACGATCACATAGGACATTTTTTGCCAGTGCGATTTTTCCTCTACGCGATCGTAAATAATTTCACGCGATCGCGATGCTTTAAAAACCTGGGCAGAATATAAGTTTTCAAAATCGGGGGTTTCACCATTTTTAACATATTTTGACTTCTAGAGCTCGGTTCTTGGCGACTCTTTGAGGGTTTTTCACACAAATCGAATGGGTAAGTGTTCTCCCACTAGAATTAAATATATTTCATGAATTAGTCCTTGTTTTTATCATTTAAATTGTGTTTTGAGTTGAAGAAAATGTGGGGTTTGAAAGGAAATTCCAACATTAAAAAAATCATGATTTGAGGGACCAAATGATATCGGAATTTGATAAAAATTGTATGGTGAACTCGTATCGGAATGGGTGTTTGGTTTTTGGTAAAATTTGTCGGGTTCCGAGGTGCGGGCTCGGGGGTCGACTTTTTGGTCAATTTTTATAATTTTGTAAAGATTGAAACATTATTATTCCGAATAGTTCCTTTTGTAAAGATTGAAGTTACTCTAGTTAATTTTGAGCCATCCAGAGGTCTTTTCACCCGAGAAGTCAATTCAGAGTATCGGGTTGTCATATTTGAGTTAAGTATCTTGCCTAACCTTGTGTGGGGGAACTACCCCTTAGGATTGAGTCTTCTATGTTGACTGTAGCCCGTGTACACGAGGTGACAAGTGCGTACTCGGACTTATTTGCAAATAGGTTGGCCTTTTAGGATTTTTAGGTCCTTTATATTCCCCGTGTATGAATTGTAATTGTTATATCTGAGTTCATGATTGCTAGATTCATCTCTTCCTGCTCAAATTAGAAATTACTTGCTTAGTGTTCCTTTGTTTCTTATTTGATCTTAACTGACTTAAATGAAGACTTTTCCTTTCCTACCGTTATGCTATATCTTCCTTCATACACTGCCTATTTGACTAAAACTAGTATAATCTCGCTCTATAATTGTTTAGCAGTAATTGGAATACCTATACGTTGGTGTCAAGCATGCCCGTGAGTCATACATTGTGATTTATATGACTTTCCCTTAAGTGCTATTAAGGTTTAGTTGATAATCGTCCATGTTGATGGTATTTCTTTGGTGTTGCCTATCACTGAACCTTGTTCAAGCTGAGTTTATTTTGTGAAGCTATTTGTCTAAGTGAGATTGGTTATAGCTGCTTCCCTTGCCGGCATGATTTGGTTTCTTTTGTTGTGAACTTGAATATTTAGAATCGTTGCTATGCTTGCCTTGTTTTCCCCTCGTTATGCGGTTTCTCTTTGTGCTTGGATTTCCCTTCAGTGACTACTTCTTATGAGTGAGTTTTTCCCATTCTTGTGATTCAGGTCTTTGTATTGATTTGCTCATCGCACCTTGCATTTTGTCTTTTGTTGCTTTTGCACCTGTTGTGGCAATGTATGTTATTTCTGTCGCATTCTGGTTGTTTTCCTCAGTGGCTGCATTGCATATTCAATATTGGGACTACGGACGAGATTTCGGGAGCTTTCCCCCTGTACTGCATTGCATATTTAAATTGGGACTACAGACGAGATTCCAGGAGCTTTCCTTCTGTACTGCATTGCATATTTAAATTGGGACTACATACGAGATTCTAGGAGCTTTCCCCCTATACTGCATTGCATAATTAAATTGGGACTACAGACGTATTCCGGGAGCTTTTTCCCTGTACTGCATGACAAATTATGAGTTACGGGTAGAGTTCTGGTAGATTTATCTTGAGGAGATTATGATCGAAAGATTTTTGAAAGTATAGTTGAATAAGTATTTTCCTTGAAGAAGATTATATCTGAAGGATTTTAATTTCCAAGGTATATTTGGAAAAACATTTTTCTTGCAAAAAATGATATTTGGAAGTCATTTATTGGGGGAGTATATTTGGAAATTACGTATTTTGAAAGAAACTATGTTTTGAAGATTTCTCTTTCTAAATATATATATATATGTACACACTCATTTAGAGAAAGTATGTTTTAAAGGAGATCTTTCTATATTGAAATGATTATATCTTCAAAGTTTTCAATATGAACTGTTGTTTAGAAGTTTCCACCATTTTATTGAGTTTGGTGGCTAAAGCCGATGTGAACAAGCTGACGCATAGTTGAGTTACTAGTGTTTTCTATTGTGTTGTGGTTTTTCTTCCGGTGTGGCTTGTTTTGCTGTCCATCCTTCTGTGTATTATTATGTTGTTCTGTTGATTAATTCGTGTAATTCCTTCCGCATTATATTGTCATTGTTGTTAATTGTATCGTGAAGTCTTAGATAGATGTTGTGTTCGGTTATTTCTATATTCATGTCAGTTTAATTTATTAGACCAGTGGTGTCTTGACTAGTCCTCGTCACTACTTCACCCAGGTTAGTCTTGATACTTACTGGGCACCGATGTGGTGTGCTCATACTAGACTTCTGCGCATTTGAGGTGTGCAGATCCAGGTATTTATTGTTAATAGCTGCGCGGATCATTGTCGAGGAGACTCAAGGTAAACATGTCATTGCGTTCGCAGTCTTCGGAGTCACCTTCCTATTTTTATTCAACTATACTCCCTTATTTCTAAGCAGTTGTATTAAGAGTTGTAGAAAGTCTCGTAGAGCTTATGACTTTTATTACCGGTTTTGAGAAATTATAAATTTTGTCAAGATTTCTATATCGAGACTGTTAGATTTCTTTTATTATTGTTAATGTTCTGTAAATGTTAGGCTTACCTAGTCCCTAAGACTAGGTGCCATCACGATACCCAACGGAGGGAAATTTGGGTCGTGATAGTTCCAATAGGTTCATATGATGATTTTGGACTTGGGCGTATATCCGGATCAGGGTTTGGATGACCCGGGAGCGTTACAACGCTTATTGTGGAAAGTTGGTATTTTGGAAGAATTTCATGAATTTGGGTTTGAAGTGTATTTCAATGTTATTGATGTCTGTTTGGGATCCGAGCCTGGGAATGACTCCGTATGATGATTCTGGTCTTAGGAGCGCGTCTGGATGTGGATTTGAAGGTTTTTTAGAATTTTGACTAGGAGTGGATTTTTGATATCGGGTTCGGATTCTGATTTAGGAAGTTGGAGTAGGTCCTTAACGTTAAATGTGACTTGTGTGCAAAATTTGTGGTCATTCAGACGTGATTTGATAGTTTTTGGTATCAGATGTGGAAGTTAGAAATTAAATAGTTCATTAGGCTTGAATCGATGTGCAATTCATAGTTTTGATGTTATTTGGTATGATTTGATGCCTCGAGAAGGTCCGTGTTATGTTATGGAACGGGCATGTATGATTGGATGGGGTCTCGGGGCCTCGGGTGTATATCGGGGTGGTTTCAGACCAAATTTGGATAAAAAGTTGTTGCTGGATTGCTGGTGCTGGTGTTGTCTTTCGCGAGCGCGGGAGAAGGGACGCGTTCGGGAAGAAGGATTTCTGGGCTGGTGGATTTCTTCCTACGCGGACACGAAGGGGGGCCTGCGAACGCGTAGGTGGGCCTGGCAGTACTACGCAAACACGAAGGCCTAACCGCGAACGCGAAGAGGAGATGAGGGAAACGGGGCAGGAGACATTTGGCCTCTAGGAATGCGACTGGGGAATAGCGAACGCGGAGGGCGAGGGGCAATGGGAATTGCGAACGCGGGAAGGTTACGCGAAGAAGAGATTTTTGGTCCAAGGTTGTTTGGCCTTCGCGATCGCGAGGGTCAATTTCGCGATCGCGAAGAAGAAGGAACTAGGCAGTGGGTTATATTTCAGGACTTAGCCCTTTTCTCTCATATTTTCATTTTGTTGGGCGATTTTTGGAGAGCTTCAAGGGGAGAGTTTCATCAAGCAGCACAAGATAAGTGATTCCCACCTATTGCAAGTTAAATACTTGGATTATATATAGATTTTAATAGGGAAATTCATGGAAAATTAATGGAAATTTTGAATTTTGGTAGAAAACATAGAAATTGGTATTTTAGGATTTTGACCACGAATTTGGGTTAGTAATATTATGGGTAATGTTATCTTTGAAAAAATCTGGGCATGTGGGCCCAAAGATTGACTTCATCGCTTTTCAAGCGGAGTTGGGAATTTTTTTTAAATTGATTGGTTATGGGTATTAGAGTATAGCTTGATTGGTTTTCACCTTATTTGACTAGTTTTGGATCGACGGACATCAGTTTGAGATGTTAAAGAGGCTTTGGAGCCGGTTATGGAACTTCGGAGCGATGTAAGTATCATGTCTAACTCTGTTAGGGGGAATTTACCCCTAGGTGACGTATTTGATAGGTGTTACTAGTTGCGGGGACTACGTACGCACGAGGTGACGAAAGTCTGTACGTAGCTAGATTCATGTTATTGTCCGGGTAGACCTAGGTTCACACCATGTTATACTACAACATTAGGTTCAATGTATGTGATTTTGGTCTTAGGAGTGCATTCGAATGTGAATTTGGAGATCTATAGGTCATTTCGGGGTCATTTGGAGAAAGTTGGATATTTAAAGGTTTTTGGGAAGTTTGATTGGGGGAAGACTTTTTGATATCGGGTTCGGATTCCCATTCTGGAAGTTGGAGTAGATTCTTAATGTTAAATGTGACTTGTGTGCAAAATCTGAGGTCAATCGGATTCGATTTGATAGGTTTCGACATAAGATGTGGGACTTAGAAATTCAATAGTTCATTAGGATTGAATCGATGCGCAATTCGAAGTTTCGATGTTTTTTGGTAATTTTGAGGCCTCGAGCAGGTCCTTGTTATGTGTATAGAACAAGTTGGTGTGATTGGATAGGGTCCCGGGGGCCTCGGGTGTGTTTCGGACAAAATTTGGATGAAATGATGTTGATGGTTTACTCGAGCTGGTGTTTTCTTTTGCGAGCACGGGAGAAGGGACGTGTTCACAAAGAATGATTTTTGGTATGGTGGATTTTTCCCTACGCGAACGCGAAGAGGGGCCCAAACGCGAGTGTCACGACCCAAATCTTTCAGATCGCGATGGCGCCCAACAGCGGGGTTAGGCAAGCCAACAGGAACCACACTAAGTGTTACCCTTCCCATTAGTTTAGTTATTCCAACGTTTACCAGTTTTACACAATTACTAGCATGATGGTAGCATGTGACATACTTGAAAATCATACGGTACATGAGCCAAAATATAAGCATATATACATAAATATACAGCCCAAAAACCCAAAATATATGCTACGTGTGTGCCAGGAACTAGTGTCACGAGTGTCACGGGAAACTATCTGAATATACAAGGATAATATATATATATATATATATATATATATATATATACAACCCCACTGTTTGAATGAAGTAGACGGGAAAATGACAAAAGGAAACTCCATGGCGCTACCAGGGATCGCCAGGAAGAGCAGCTCACCGTGAAGTCGGGTCAACTCAAGTTAGTATCTAGCACCGTCTTGATAATCAGATATACCAGCCTCCGGACCTGTACAGTCAAGTACAGAAGAAGAAGTGCAGCATGAGTACATAAATAAATATGTACCCAGTGAGTATCCCGTCTAAACTCGAAGGAGTACTGACGACAAACCGACTAGGTACTCACTAAGTCCAACAATATAATATATAACGAGATATGGCTAAAGCAATAGGCATGAGAAACAGTGAACAACAAGTACATAGCAAATAACGAAATCCAGATAATAACAGGAATAGCAAAGTACCATAATCTCCTCTTACCCAATACCTGACACTCCAGTTATAAGTGACTCAGAATTCAAGTGATCATACACATACCAGGACAAGACAACCGGCCGGAGTCATAAGGGTGGTCGTAAGGACTGAGGTCGTAAGCTAACCCACGATCACGAATCATACCTGCGACTCGCGTGCTGACTCGATAATAATAATAAGCTATCCCACGGTCGCTAATCTTACCTGCGCCCCGCGTGCTGACACGATAATAATAAGCTATCCCACGATCGCGCATCATGTCTGCGACTCGATAATAATATGTTATCCCACGATCGCTCATCATCCTTGCGACGCGTGTGTTGTCTCGATAATAAGTGCGTAAATATAAGTACATATGTGTACTAACTCAACAGTGAACTCAAACGGACTGTGCCAATACCACGGATAACCAACTTGTATTCAAATCATAATATCTCAATTTTCCATTTCACCTTCACAGTAATTACAACTCCTAACACATACAAGGTACAAATAGGGCACATAGAGGCATGCTTGTGAATCCTAAGGCTACCCGACATAGCAATATAGTCTCCACGTACGGACTCTCGTCACTTGGTACGTACGTGGCCCCCACAACATGAATACACAACAATCAAAAACCTATGGGGACATTTCCCCCTTACAAGGTTGGAAAGGAGACTCACCTCGTGACGAAATCACCCCTCGGATCAAGGATGCGCCCGAATCTCCGAAATCTACTCTCGATGGCTTGCAACTAGCAAAATATAGTATAATTACATTAATTATTGATCAAGGAAGAATAATTAGCCTATTAACCCAAAATACTTGAAGGATTTTGAAAGTTCAACTCTAGGCCCACACGTTCGAATCCCAAAAATTCACGAAGGAATCAATTACCTAAAGCTTAAGGAACATAACTATGTGATTTATACTTGAATTTATAACAAAATTTGGGTAATTCACTAAGTTTCCAAAGATTCCCATTAACTACCCTAAACCTAGATTTTTCTAAGATTTAGTAGTTAATTTCCTTGTAAATTCACATATTAAACTAGACAAATGGGGCAAAATTACTCACCTATGATGGACTTGGTCGGGGGCAAGTTATTCCCCAAGCTTAAGAGCACTTTAATGGAGTTTGATTGAGAAAGAATGAAGAAGACCCGTGTTTGGGCATTTAAATAACTGCCTACAGGGGTTTCCGCACCTGCGACCTTGGGACCGCACCGGCGAGAAAAGGACCGCACCTGCGGAAAAATGGCGAGGGGGGCGGAGATCGCACCTGCGGAGGGTTTTCTGCACCTGCGGAACTTGTTCCACACCTGCGAGGATGGGACCTCAGGAGCGGTCTCGCACCTGCGGCTGGGCAACTGAACCTGCGGTCACACCAGCAACAGCTGCACCAACAGTTGTTTTTAGCTGGTGTTTGGCCTCGAGTGGTGTCCGGGAGGCACCTGGGCCCACCCGAGCCCCTGTCCAAATATACCAACAAGTCCCAAATCATAATACGGACTTTCTCGAGCCTACGGAACATTGAAAACATCTCTAAAACTCAAAATCACATCCCAAAACCCCTGAAATCATAACTTAAGACTTTCAAATTCTATATTTCTATAACGATGCGCTGAACTGACCTACACTACTCGGAATGACCTCAAAATTTGCAGACGAGTCATAACTGACATAACGGAACTACTGCCAGTCTCGGAATTCCATTCGGACCTCGATAACACAAAATCACATTCCAAACCAAATTTAAGATTTAAGGAAATCCTGATTTCCTTATTGGGCGCCGAAATGCTCCCGGGTCATTGAAAACCTGTTCCGAACATACGCCCGAGTTCAAAATTATCATACGAAGCTACTGACACTGTCGGAACTCGATTCCGAGGTTGTTTACTAGAAATGTTGACCGAAGTCAAACTTGGTCAAATAGGCCAACCTTTACGAAACAAGCGCTCCTAAAGCACTCTAAACACTTCCAAATCCCGAACTACCCGTCCCCGCAAGTCATAAATCACGATAAGCCGCTATGGGAAGTTTCATTTAAGGGAACGGGTCTGAATACGCAAAACGACCGGTCAGGTCATTACATTCTCCCCCTCTTAAACAAACGTTCATCCTCGAACGGACCAGAATCGTACCTGAAATGCTGAAAAGATGTGGATATTTGCTTCGCATGTCCTCCTCGGACTCCCAAGTCGCCTCCTGAACTGGTTGGCCCCTCCACTGGACCTTTATTGCTGAAACTGACTTGGTCCTCAACTGGCGGTCATGTATCAACAATAGCCACTGGTTCCTCCTCGTAGCCCAACTTCTCATCCAACTGAATAGTACTGAAATCAACCACGTGAGAGAAGTCGGCGTGATACCTCCGGAGCATGGATACGTTAAAAATCGGGTGAACTCTTGATAAAGCTGGAGGTAAAGCAAGCTCATAAGCAACCTCTCCGACCCGCCTCAACACCTCCAAAGGACCTATAAACCTGGGGCTCAGCTTGCTCTTCCTCCCGAATCTCATAATGCCCTTTATTGGCGAAACCTTCAGCAAAACCTTATCTCCCTCCATGAATGCTACATCATGCGCCCGCTGATCCGCGTAACTCTTCTGTCTGGATTGAGCTATGCGAGGTTACTCCTGAATTATCTTCACTCTCTCTAGAGCATCTCTCACCAGATCCGTGCCATATAAATTAGCCTCGCCAGGCTCAAACCACCCAATGGGAGAATGACATCGCCTGCCATACAAAGCGTCGAATAGAGCCATCTCGATGTTGGACTGGTAACTATTATTGTATGCAAACTCCGCCAAAGGCAAGAACTGGTGCCACTGACCCCCAAAATCAATCACACAAGCCCTGAGCATATCCTCCAGTATCTGAACTGTACACTCTAACTGGCCATCAGTCTGAGGGTGAAATGCTGAACTGAGGTCTATCTGAGTGCCCATACAACTGTGCAATGCTCTCTAGAAGTGCGAGGTGAACTGAGGACCTGGATCTGATATAATGGACACCGGCACACCGTATAGCCGGACTATCTCTCGAATGTAGATCTGTACTAGCCTCTCCGAAGTACATGTAGTAGCCACAGGAATGAAATGCGGAGATTTGGTAAATCTATCGACAATGACCCAAACCGCGTCAACCTTTCGCAAAGTCCGAGGCAACCCAACCACGAAGTCCATGGTGATGCGCTCTTACTTCCACTGGGGAATGGGCATCTGCTGAAGTAGGCCCCCTGGCCTCTGATGCTCGTACTTGACCTACTGGCAATTCAGACACCTAGTCACATGCTGCATGATGTCTTTCTTCATCCGCCTCCACCAGAAATGCTGCTTCAAATCACGATACATCTTCGTGGCACCAGGATGAACGGAATACCTAGAACTGTGCGCCTCTGCTAGAATCCTCTCCCTCAGTCCATCAACATTAGGAACACACAATCAACCCTAAAGTCTGAGAACGCCATCTTCGCCCAAAGTAACCTCCTTAGCCCTGCCCTGGACCACCGACTCCCGAAGCTATGCTAAGCATGGATCATCAAACTGTCGAGCTCTAATCTCTCCCAACAATGACGACTGAGGAACCACACACGCAAGGACTCAACGAGGCTGCGAAAGATCCAATCTCACTAGGCGGTTAGCCAAGGACTGAATGTCCAAGGCTAGAGGTCTCTCCTATGTCAATGAAGGCCAATCTACCCATACTCACTGCCTTTCTTCTCAAGGCATCAGCTACCACATTTGCTTTGCCCGGATGGTACAAAATGGTGATATCATAGTCCTTTAACTACTCAAGCCACCTCCGCTGCCTCAAATTAATATCCCTTTGCTTGAACAAGTGCTACAAACTGCGGGGGTCAGTATAAACCTCACAAGATACGCCATACAGGTAGTGCCGCCAAATCTTCAAAGCATGAACAATCACCGCCAGCTCCAAGTCGTGCACAGGGTAATTCTTCTCATGAACCTTCAGCTGGCGCGAAGCATAAGCAATAATTATGTCATCCTACATCAACACACATCCCAACCCGACGCGTGAAGCGTCACAATACACGATATACATTCCAGACTCGGAAGGCAATGATAGAACTGGTGCTGAGGTTAATGCTGACTTGGGCTTCTGAAAGCTCGCCTCACACTCGTCGGACCACCAAAACTGGGCATTCTTCTGAGTCATTCTAGTCAATGGAGCTGCAATAAAAGAGAATCCCTCCAAAAATCGACGGTAATAGCCTGCTAGACCCAGAAAACTCCTGTCTCTAAAGCTAAAATAGGACGCGGCCAACTCTAAACTGCCTTGATACCCTCTCCGGATACCACATGCCCAAAAAATGCTACAGACTCTAACCAGAACTCGCACTTGGAGAACTTAGCATATAGCTTCTGCTCCCTCAAGGTCTGAAGCACAACTCTCAAATGCTGCTCGTGCTCGCCCAGGCTCCGTGAGTAGATCAATATATCATCAATGAAGACAATGACGAAGGAGTCAATGTACAACCTGAACACACTGTTCATCAAGTCCATGAATGCTGCTGGGGGGTTAGTCAAGTTAAAGGACATCACTAGAAACTCATAATGGCCATATCTGGTGCGAAATGCAGTCTTCGGGACGTCTGAAGCCCGAATCTTCAGCTGGTGATAACCTGATCTCAGATCAATCTTAGAAAACACACGAGCACCTTGTAGTTGGTCAAACAAATCATCAATGTGCGGCAGGGGATACTTGTTCTTGATAGTCACCTTATTCAACTGGTGGTAATCAATACACATCCTCATGGACCCATCATTCTTTTTCACAAATAAGACTGGAGCACCCCACGGTGACACACTCGGCCTGATAAACCCTTTAGCTCCTTAGGAGCCATACGGTACGGGGGAATGGAAATAGGATGGGTATCTGGAGCCAAATCAATATAGAAGTCGATATCCCGATCTAGAGGCATGCCTGGAAGATCTGAAGGAAATACATCTGGGAACTCCCAAACAACAGGCACTGAATCAACGGTAGGAGACTCGGCGGTGGTGTCCCGCACATAAGCAAGGTAAGCCAAAAACCCCTTCTCAACCATATGCCGAGCCTTCATAAAGGAGATGACCTGGCTGGATGCACTAACTGAAGAACCTCTCCACTCCAACCTCGGCGACTCAGGCATGGCTAAAGTAATTGTCTTGGCATGGAAATCCAACACTGCATGATAAGGAGCAATCCATGCCGAAAATAACCTCAAAATCAGCCATGTCGAGCAATAACAGGTCGGCTCTGGTCTCAAGCCCACAGAAAGTAATCACACAAGATCGGTAAACCTAGTCTACCACCACAAAATCACCCACAGGCGTGGACATATACAAGGGAGAACCCAAGGACTCATGAGGAACATCAAAAAGATGGGCAAATAAGGCTGAAAAATATGAGTATGTAGACCCTGGGTCAAATAACACTGAAGCCTCTCTACCACAGACTGAAATAATACTTGTAATCACGGCGTCTGAGGCCGCTGCGTCTGATCTGGCCGGAATAGCATAGAATCTGGCGGTAGCCCCTGAAGCTTGAGCTCCCCCATAACGAGTTGGAGCTGATTGACCCCCTCCTGACTGACCTCCCCCTCTAGGACGGCCCTTGCCAACCTAAGCTCTACCTCTAGGCGGTCGAACTGCTGGTGCTGACATCACAGGCTGGTGACTCTGCTGCACGGCCTTACCCCGATAGCTGGGACAATCCTTCCTCACGTGACCTAATTCTCCACACTCGAAGCACCTCATATGTGACATATTCTTCTTCTATGAAGAGTAAGAGTCCCGAATGGCCAGAATGCGATGAGAATCATCTAACACAACATTGAAATAGGAACCGGAGGATCTTTGACGGCTGGAGTAACCACTGGGTGAACTGTGGATGGCTAGAGGATGGTAGGTGCGCTCTGGCATGGCACTGAACTGAGGCCTCGCTGGAACACCCCTGGAAGGTAGTGGAGGTGCTGCATATGAAAGCCTACTGCACTGACCGCCTCCGAACTGACCCCTGCCCCTAGCTGGAGCACCCCTGAAATCACCTGTAAATATGGCCTTCTTGTCCTGCTGACCCTGCTCCCTGCTCCTCAATCGATATCCCTCAATCCGTCGAGCTATCTCGACTACAAGCTGGTACGGTGTACCCATCTCTACCTCTCTTGCCATAGAGGTCCTAATACCTGGATGTAAGCCTACCAAGAACCGCCACACCCTCTCAGCATCAGTGGGCAATATCATAAGAGTATGGCGGGATAACTCTGAAAACCTCGCCTCATAATCAATCACGAACATCTGCCCCTGCTCTAACCGCTCAAACTGACCCCGAAGCTCCTCCCTCTCAGATGGTGGAATGTATCTGTCTAAAAATAGCTGAGTAAACTGACTCCAGGTGACAGAAGGAGAATCTTCTGGCCTGCTACAAATATATGACTGCCACCAGCGGCGAGCTCTGCCCTCTAGCTGAAATGTAGTGAAGTCGACCGCATGAGACTCTAAGATCCTCATATTGTGCAGTATGTCCCTTCACCTATCGATGAAATCCTAGGCATCCTCACCCCGCTCACCCCCGTAGACTGGAGGGCGAAGTCGGGTTCATCTATCTAACATTTTCTGCTGGTCACCCTCTGCTACTGGCTTGGGCTCTGGTGCTGCTACTACAGGCTGAATCCCACCCATGGGCGGTGTACCCGTAGTGTGGTGTGTTGCCGCTGCCTGTCCTGTTGCTTGAGCAGTAGGGATCTGGACTCCCCCTCCCGCCTAGGAAGTGGCAGGATCTGCTGGAAGTATACCTGCCTGGGACATGGTGTCCATGAATCTCAACATGTGGCCCATGACCTCCTGGAAGCCTGACACCGTCATAAAATCTGTTGGAGCAGGATCTATTGGTGGCACCTCGTCCCACTCCTCAATGATAGGGTCCTCTGGCGGTGCGACTGGTATAGCTCTGGTACGCCCTCGTCCCCTACCTCGGGCAAGTTCCCCACCCCTACCCCTACCACGGCCTCGAGCGGCGGGGGTAGCGGCCTCGAGCGGATCAGGAACATGAGATGCACGCGTCCTAATCATCCGTGAGAGAGTAGAAGGTCAAATTTCAGTACATCATCGATTGCACGATAGAATATGAACAAAGAGGATTTTCTTAACACCCTATAGCCTCCTGAAGATAAGTACAGACGTCTCCGTACCGATCCGCAAGACTCTACTGGGTCTGCCCGTGACTCGTGAGACTACCTAAACCTAGTTCTTTGATACCACGTTGTCACGACCCAAATCCCAATTCAGGTCGCGATGGCGCCCAACATCGGGGTTAGGCAAGCCAACAGGAACCACACTAAGTGTTACCCTTCCCATTAGTTTAGTTATTCCAACGTTTACCAGTTTTACACAATTACTAGCATGATGGTAGCATGTGACATACTTGAAAATCATACGGTACATGAGCCAAAATATAGGCATATATATATAAATATACAACCCAAAAACTCAAAATATACGCTACGTGTGCCAGGAACTAGTTTCACGAGTGTCAAGGGCAACTATCTGAATATACAAGGATAATATGTATATACAATCCCACAGTCTGAATGAAGTAGACGGGAAAATGACAAAAGGAAACTCCAGGGCGCTGCCCGGGATCGCCAGGAAGAGCAGCTCACTGTGAAGTCGGGTCAACTCAAGTTAGTATCTAACACCAGACTGATAATCATATATACCAGCCTCCGGACCTGTACAGTCAAGTACAGAAGAAGAAGTGCAGCATGAGTACATAAATAAATATGTACCCAGTGAGTATCCTGTCTAAACTCGAAGGAGTAGTGACGAGAAGTCGACTAGGTACTCACTAAGGTCCAGCAATATAATATATAACGAGATATGGCTAAAGCAATAGGTATGAGAAACATTTAACAAGAAGTACATAGCAAATAACAAAATCCAGATAATAACTGGAAAAGGAACAGCAAAGTACCATAATCTCCTCTTACCCAATACCTGACACTCCAGTTATAAGTGACTCAGAACTCAAGTGATCATACACATACCAGGAAAAGTCAACCGGTCGGAGTCATAAGGGTGGTCGTAAGGACTAAGGTCGTAAGCTAACCCACGATCGCGAATCATACCTGCGACTCGCTTGCTGACTCGATAATAATAATAAGCTATCCCACGGTCGCTAATCTTACCTGCGCCCCGCGTGCTGACTCGATAATAATAAGCTATCCCACGATCTCGCATCATGCCTGCGACTCGCGTGCTGACTCAATAATAATAAGCTATCCCACGATCGCGCATCATGCCTGCGACTCGTGTGCTGACTCGATAATATGTGCGTAAATATATAAGTACATATGTGTACTAACTCAACAATGAACTCAAGCGGACTGTGCCAATACCACGGATAACCAACTGGGATTTAAATCATAATATCTCACTTTTCCATATCACCTCCATAGTAATTACAACTCCTAACACATACAAGGTACATCTAGGGCACATAAAGGCATGCTTGTGAATCCTAAGGCTACCCGACCTAGCAATATAGTCGCCACGTACGGACTCTCATCACTTGGTACGTACGTGGCCCCCAAAACATGAATACACAACAATCAAGAACCTATGGGGACGTTTCCCCCTTACAAGGTTTGAAAGGGGACTCACCTCGTGACAAAATCACCCCTCGGACTTGGTCGGGGGCAGGTTTTTCCCCAAGCTTAAGAGCACTTTAATGGAGTTTGAGTGAGAAAGAATGAAGAATACCCGTGTTTGGGCATTTAAATAACTACCTACAGGGGTTTCCGCACCTGCGACCTTGGGACCGCACCTGCAGTCCCGCACTAGTGAGAAAAGGACCGCACCTTCGGAAAAATGGCGAGGGGGCTGGGGATCGCACGTGCGGAGTGGTTTCCGCACCTGCGGCTGGGCAACCGCATCTGCGGTCACACTAGCAACAGCTGCACCAGTAGTTCTTTTTAGCTGGATTTTGGCCTCGAGTGGTGTCCGGGATGAACCTGGACCCCCGAGCCCCCGTCCAAATATACCAACAAATCCCAAATCATAATACGGACATGCTTGAGCCTACGGAACAATCAAAACATCGCTAAACCTCAAAATCACATCCCAAAACCCCCGAATTCATAACTTAAGACTTTCAAATTCTATATTTCTATAACGATGCGCCGAACCGACCTACACTTCTCGGAATGACCTCAAATTTTGCAGACGAGTCATAATTGACAAAACAAAACTATTATCGGTCTCTGAATTCCATTTGGACCTCGATAACACAAAATCACATTCCAAACAAAATTTCAGATTTAAGGAAATCCTGATTTCCTTATTGGGCGCCGAAATACTCCCGGGTCATTGAAATCCCATTCCGAACATACGCCCGAGTCCGAAATTATCATACGAAGCTACTGACACTTTCGAAACTCGATTCCGAGGTCGTTTGCTAGAAATGTTGACCGAAGTCAAACTTGGTCAATAAGCCAACCTTTAGGAAACAAGCGCTCCTATATCACTCTAAACACTTCCAAATCCCGAACTACCCATCCTCGCAAGTCATAAATCACGAGAAGCCGCTATGGGAAGTTTTATTTAAGGGAACAGGGTCTTAATACGCAAAATGACTGGTCGGGTCGTTACAACGAGTGCGTAGGTGGGCCTGACAGTGCTTCGTGAACGCGGAGGCCCAACCGCGAACGCAAAGAGGAGTTGAGGGAAATGGGACAAGAGGCCTTTGGCCTACGGGAACGCGACTAGGGAATCGCAAACGGGGAGGGCGAGGGGCAGTGGGCATCGCGAATGCGGGAAGGCCCCCACGAACGCGAAGAAGAGATTTTTGGTCCAAGGTTGTTTGGCCTTCGTGATAGCAAGGGTCATTTTGCGATTGCGAAGAAGAAGGAAAATAGCGAGGGTCATTCTGCGATCGCGAAGAAGAAGGAATTGGGCAGGTGGTTATATTTCAGGACTTAGCCCTTTTTTATCACATTTTAATTTTGTTGGGCAATTTTAAGAGAGCTTCAAGGGGAGATTTCATCAAGAAATACAAGGTAAATAATTCCCACCTATTGCAAGTTAAATACTTGGATTATGTACCAATTTTAACATGGAAATTCATGGAAAATTAGTGGAAATTTGGGATTTTGGTAGAAAACCAAGAAATGTTTTGGATCTTTACCACGAATTTGGACATGAAAGTGGGAAAAAACTATATATTTGAGTTAGTAATATTATGTTACAACCCATATTCACGTACGTTGGTTCATGCCATAAGTTAGTCAACGTAAATCTGAGAAGAGATTATCTTTGAGATGATAAGAAGTTAATCCTATTGGTCTTAAATGATACAAGAGTGTATAAGGGTGATTAACAAGTATTAGAAGTTAAACGAATCAAAGATGTTGTAATCCGTATTTTTTGGTAAACCTAGGGGTGCTTAATATTTTCTAGAGGTCGTGTTTTAGGGCATTTGAATCATATAATATATGTATCATAAGTCTTGAAGTCAAACGAGTTATGAAACAAAAGTCAACAAAAGTTGTCGCAACTTATGTTCATGATTTTACTTAAACTTTAGGTCAAATGTTACTAAGTTTTTCTCCCAATTTACTTGGAGTTATAGGGTGATCTACCCACCAAATTGAAGATCTATGAGTCTAGTTTAATGCATTAAACTGTTTATCAATACGACATCGGAGTAGAGAGATAAATGCATTGTTGTGAGACTGCACAGGCTGCTAGGTGACAAGTAGGTGTGTCACCTACTTGGTTAAATGAGAGCCCAAAAAGAGGTAATTTCGGTTCGTCCAAAGATCTCATTTAAAGGCTTATACCCTGAAATATATCCCTCATTATATATCACAAATAACCAGACCTAAAACCCTGCAAACTTCCTCCCAAAAATTATCCACAAACCCTAATTGATTTTCTCTCTCTTTCAAGTTCTAATTGGGGGTAAAACCTAGAGTTTTAAGAACCAAGATAAGGGCTGAGTTATCCAACAAGTAAGGTAAGTTTACTGCTCTCTTTCATCCATTTGTTCCTGTAAATTCATGGTAATTCGTTCTATACTTGTAAGAACTCATGGGACGGTGATCGGAAGCCGTGACTTCGAGTTATTCACTTGTAGCGGATTGTTTTGTGGACTGTTTTACTGCATGTTTTACTATTGTTTTGTGGAGTTTTAGAGAAGGAAGGGTGTGGAGAAACAACATATACATGTAGGGTGGTGGGCTGGTCGTTCGTCGTAACATTTCTGGGTCGTTTGACACTACTACGGTGGTTGTCTTATGTATGAAGTGATTAGGTTGTGTGGACTATTTTGGGAGGCTCAATATGATTATTATTGACGTTGTTTGGGCTGTCTCGTGATTGTTTTGACTTGTGTGAAGTGATATATATAAGGGCGGTTCTGTCCGTTTCATCATAAAATAGATTGTGGTCGATACATAATAGTTATGACGCTTAAATGATAATGATAGTGGCGTTTCTCTTATTGTAGACTAAGGAGTCGTGACATTTGCATAGCTTGAGGTTGGGCAGTATATATACAAGGTATGTGAGGCTATCCTTTTCCTTCTTTTGCACGAGTCCGATCATACATAATGCAATGAATGAGCTTCCAAAGATACTCTACTCTTAGAAGCTAGCAGTACTTACATTGTTTCCCTTCTTATGGAACAATTGATTCTGATATTGCTTATCTTATTCTTATGCTATCAATGTTTTTGGAACTTCCTGATTCTTGTAAGATTCTTGATGAAGAGTTAGTCCTAATAACATGTACGGAGAATACCGACCTTATGTCACTCCGAAAGGTTCAGAATATGATTCTAATGAGGCCTGCATGCATTATATATATATATATATATATATATATATATATATATATATATATATATATATGTATGTATGTATGTATGTATATCTATTTTACTCTACCGAGCCGTGCTATAGTCGGCCATGTACGACACCTATTGCGCAACCACTGATCAGTTGGGTTTTATCGAGCTCCATGTGGTCAGGTATGTTTTACCGAGCCTATAACGTCTGGGTACGATATGATGATGCCCATAGAGGCGTATGTTATAAAAGGTTATCTATATATATGTATGTATCACACATTTCATGTCACTAGCCCTCAGAGGTACCCATATGTTATAGGTTGTATATTCTTTATCCCTGTTTACATTATTGTTCTTACTTATGCTTTCCTGCCTTACATACTCAGTACTTTATTCGTACTGACGTCCTTTTTATTTGTGGACGCTGCATGTCGTGCTGCATGTCCTGATAGACAGGTAGACGCAGCTCCCCCACCATAGCAGGCTTCCTAGTTCAACGGTTATTGGTGAGATCCCTTCTCCGGACTTGCCGTTGTCGTGGTATGCATTTTTGTTATAGATATTATGGGTATGTCGGGGCCCTGTTCAGGCAATGTTTCATCACATATGCTCCTTTAGAGGCTCACAGACAGGTGTCAACTCATGTATAGTTTGGTATGCCTTGTTAGCTAATTTTTGTTGTATAGTCTTCCATGGCAGCATTGTAGCTCGTACCTTATATGTAGTTTCTTAGCAGTCTTGTCATCCCAGGTGATGTATGTTCATGCCATTATCTTTCATTGTTGATTGTTCATGATCCATATCTACCATTTACACTGATCTCGTCGGTCCTGAAAGATAATAAAGAAAGTTAGATAAAATGTACGTTGGTGGTCGGCAAGTATGGCCCGGGTGCTAGTCATGATCCTCATGTTTGGGCCGGAAAAAACTTAGTATCAGAACAAGTTTGTCCTAGGGGTTATCTATAAGCCGTGTCTAGTAGAGTCTTGATTATGGATGTGTAGTGCGCCACATTTATAATCAGGAGACTACATGACATCTAGGGTTGTTACCTTCTTCCTGAATCTAGATCGTGCGTAGAGTTGAGTCTTTAGGGTTCATATCTAATATTAACCTTGTTTTATTTTAGTGATGCCTTCGACTAGGAAGCAAATGATTACTAGACGGCTTGGTACAACTGCGGGAGAGGGTACCAATCAGGTGCCTCAAGCCGGAGCAGGCCAAAGTGAGACTTAGAGTGAGACGTCGTCTCATATCTCATACACTCCGTCTCCTCCAGAGGATATTAGGAGGAACCCAACACCACCAGTTCCTTCGTCTGGCATTACAGACCAGTATATGCAGAGTGTGGTTCAGTTGTTGACTAGCTTGGTAGCTGCTCAGGCTCAGAGGTAGAATACCGGTGTTGTTGATAAACCGGCTAGTACAAGAGTTCGTGATTTTATTAATCTAGACCCTCTATTGTTTACCAGATCAGACCCCAGGGAGGACCCGCAGACTTTTATTGATCAGGTTCATCGTACATTGGGGGTTATGCATGTTACTGATACAGAGGAAGTAGAGTTGGATTCTTATCGGTTACGGGATTTAGGAGTTTTCTGGTATGATAGTTGGGAGAGATCCATGGGTCCGAACGCTCCTCTAGTTGTGTGGAAAGAATTTTCGGAGGCTTTTCTTCGTGGTTATTTGCCAGTTGAGATATGACGAGCTAGAACTGATAAGTTCCTGAACCTTAGACAAGGTAATATGAGTGTGCGAGAGTATAGTATGCAGTTTGATTCTTTAGCAAGGTATGCTTCCCATATAGTGGCCGAGATGAGTGATAGGGTGCGCATGTTCGTGAACGTGTTGGGACCACATATGATAAATGAGTGCAGAATAGCCTCCTTGGTGGAGGGCATGGATATTTCCTGTAGTCAGGCTTATGCCCAGACCCTAGAGGATCGTAAGCGCCAGCAAAGGGCAGATAGGGAGCAGGATAAGAGCCAGCATAAGCGGGCGCGATTTGTAGGGTATTCTCATGACTTTAGAGACAGTGTCAGGCCCCAATCTTTGAAGAGTTCGACACCACCTGTACCTAGTGCTCCTCCACAGTTTAAGAGGCCTCGGTATGATCGATTTACCTATTCTGGTCCAGGTCATAGTTCGTGGGCATCAGGCTCGCAATATCATAGGGATACTAGTCAGACAAGACCCCCAACACCTCCATTGTGATCAGTGCGGAAAGGCCCACTTTGGATTATTCGTTGAGGTTCTGATGCGTGCTATTCTTGCGGACAACATGGCCATATGACGCGGGATTTTCCTAACAGAGAAGGTGGTGGTATGGCTTAGCCGACTGGATCTGTGACTGGTTCTTCCTCATCAGTTCGACCCTCAGCACGGGGTTTTTAGCAGTCGACAGGTCGTTGTATAGGTAGAGGTAGAGGTGTAATGTCGAGTTCGAGTGGTGCTTAAAATTGAACCTATGCTCTAGTAGGTCGACAGGATCTCGAGTCGTCTCTGGATGTTGTTACAGGTATATTTTCTGTGTTTTCTTACGATGTAGATGCATTGATTTATCCTAGGTCTAAATTATCATATGTTACACTTTTTGTGGCTAATAAGTTTGGTGTTGAACCTGAATTGATAAGTAAACCACTTGCGGTATCTACTCTGATAGGAGATTCTGTGATTTCGGTTGCACAATGATGATTTGTAGTCGTCAAACCTCGGCGAATTTATTTGAATTAGAATGGTTGATTTCGATGTAATAATGGGAATGGACTGGTTGTCCTCATGCTATGCAAATTTTGATTGTTGTACGAAGATGGTTAGGTTTGAATTTCCTAATGAACCCGTCATCGAATGGAAGGGGAACATTGCTACGCCGAAATGTAGGTTTATTTCCTATCTTAAGGCAAGGAAGATGATCTCAAAAGATTACATTTATCATCTCGTTTGCGTTAGGGATGCGGAGATGAAGTCGCCTACTCTACAATCAATCCCCGTGGTCAATGAATTTCTAGATGTTTTCCCAGATGAACTCCAAGGCCTTCCTCCTGAAAGGGAGATTGAGTATAGCATTGATGTGTTTCCTGACACTCAACCCATATCTATTCCTCCATACAGGATGGCCCCGGTAGAAATAAAGGCTTCATTAGGCCTAGCACTTCACCTTGGGTGCGCCAATCCTGTTCGTGCGGAAGAAAGATAGGTCGCTAAGGACGTGTATCGATTATCGGCAGTTGAATAAGTTTACTGTAAAGAACAAGTATCCACCTCGAACGATTGACGACCTATTTGACCAACTCCAAGGTGCCAAGTATTTCTCCAAGATTGACTTACGTTCAGCGTATCATCAGGTGAGGGTTAAGGAGAAGGATATTCCAAAGACGGCCTTCCGTACAAGGTATGGGCACTATGAGTTCTTGGTGATGTCGTTCGGGCTAACAAATGGCCCAACAAATTTTTTGGATCTCATGAATACTGTATTCAGGCCCTATATTGATCTGTTCGTAATCGTATTCATTGATGACATTTTGGTGTATTCTCGTTCTTAGGAGAAACATGCGGGCCATTTGTGGATAGTATTATAGATGCTTCAGGATCGTAAGTTATATGCTAAGCTTTCCAAATGTGAATTTTGGCTGAACTCAGTAGCATTCCTTGGGCATGTGATATCTGACAAGGGTATTAGTGTCGACACTCAAAAGATCGATGCAGTAAAGAATTGGCCGAGACCTACAACACCATCAGAAGTCAGTAGCTTCACGGGGCTAACATGATATTATAGGCGGTTTGTAGAAGGGCTTTCCTCTATATCATCACCATTGACTAAGTTAACACAAAAAGCTACTAAGTTCTAGTGGTCTGACTGTCACGCCCCAAAATCGAGGGACGAGACCGGCGCCTTACCGGATGATCCCGGTCAAGCGGACCTGGTTTGCCTTTCCTACCCAGTGTGTCGCCCCGTGTTCATAACATACATTTTTTATGTGAAACAGTGAGATAAGCTTAAAAGTGTGTGATTACCACAATAAATCCAATTTTTCTCATTTTACATTAATATACTAGACTTCCCAAAACATACATAATAGATACAACACTTCCCAATACGGACCACGATTACGAGAAAATACAACCACTGCCCAAAATATATATATATACACCCACATAGTGTCTACGGAGTCTCTAAGAGTACTAGGAGTTTATACAATATTTGCCGGCATTAAGGCCCCGGCTATACCTTCCAATACATAATATACTCAAAAGGAGATGGCATGAACTACACATGGCCCCGAGAGGAAGTGGGGCTCACCAGTACGGTTGAAAAGGATGAGAAGAAGGCACCACTATCAACGAGCTGAGCTACCTGCCATGGACCCACCTACATCCATATAAAAGATGTAGCGCCCCCGGCAAAAGGGACGTTAGTACTGTGGAATATTACTAGTATGTATGAACAAACTTTATTCAAAGTAAAATCAAGTAATGTACACATAGATAGCAGTAAAAAGAACCAACACATAGTACACAGTGATACGAAAACGAATACAATTTAGAGTCTCACAAATTTCTTATTTCAACACAATCACATTCCGCCCTTATTCCTTCTCAACAATCCATCCATATTACTTCCTGTTACGGCGTGCAACTCGATCCCACCGGACAATTACATTTCAGCTTTATTCATTCTGTTGCGGCGTGCAACCCGATATCACCGGACAATTTACATTTCACCCTTGTTACCTCTCCTCCCTTATTACTTCGTGTTGTGGCGTGCAACTCGATCCCACCAGACAATTTACATTTCACCCTTGTTACCTCTCCTCCCTTATTACTTCGTGTTGTGGCGTGCAATCTGATCCCACCATACCATCACAGTTCATAACAACAATAACCACTCACAATTCAATCATAAGGCTTCACATTACCAAGAGTACAAGTTCATAACAACCCATCAATCACGTGTTCACAATAGCCTTTATCAACCTTTAATTCAAGCACATTTAATAACAACAACAATTAACATTTCAATCATAAGAATCTTAATCATTAAGAATACGAGTTCATTACAACCAATAACCATGTGAAACAAAGGCACAACAATCCTTGCCAACAGTGAATTATATATGGTATTTCCAAAGTCAATTAGTTGAATTAAATCAACCCACAATTCCTTTTCATCACTTGCTACACAGTACTTGATAGCAACATCAACCAACAATTCAATCACAAAGATTCTCATCATCAATGATATTCATTCGTAACAACAAAATAACCTTATGAAATCAAGGCCACAGAAATATTTACCAAACAGTGAGTCATATACGGTATGCCATCAACATATATCTCAATTAGTTAATTCCATGTTTCTTTTCCATTATTTACTACACAACATTTAGAATTAGATACATTCAACAATTGGATTTGTTATCATTTCTTTCGTTTGGTAGCACATCCTTTCATACCTATGTATTCAATAATTAACGATCTTTGACAATGATAGAGTAAGCACAAGGAATCACCATTTTCACAATCTCATATAGCATGGTGGCATGGCAATCAACTAGGACAATCAGAGAATAGAATCTTACGTCTCAGCACATTAGAAAAATTAATTCACATATGCTCAAGAAAGAAACTCATACCAAATGCTCGGACACCAACAAGGTGACTCTCAAAAGATTAAGTTTATCCATACATACCTCAAAGAGCTTTTCCTTAAGTTTACACAATACACCAACACCTCTAGCCATAACAATTTTGTTTTTAGACGTCAATACCACACAATTATATAAGTTAATTGTGAAGTACCCAATTTTCCGACTGCTGTCTAACTGGAAGAACATGGTTCTTCTTGGTATTCCAACTACTGCTGTTTGCGGAATAATAAAAGCAGTAAAGTAAAAACACAGAGATTTTTACGTGGAAAACACTTGGCTCAAAAGGTGAAAAAACCACGACCTACACCTCAGTAGGATTTTCTCAAACTCTTCACTAAAACTCTGAGCCAAACGGACATATAAAATAAACTCTTTTGTAATCCTAGGACTAACTCTAATCCTCTTTGTATCAACTAGCCTCTAGCTAATTTCTACAGATTTCAAG
Organism: Nicotiana undulata; assembly: GCA_005239495.1. Classification (NCBI taxonomy): domain Eukaryota; kingdom Viridiplantae; phylum Streptophyta; class Magnoliopsida; order Solanales; family Solanaceae; genus Nicotiana; species Nicotiana undulata. The sequence continues at coordinate 76,133 of ML270195.1, read as the reverse complement.
CTAACTCTAACTTGAACAATGTGTACCTATTACAATTTGCTTCTAAGAAAGCTAAAAAGATATAATATTAAATCGCCTACTACAACCAACTAGACTCAATGATAAACAGATGGAACTGGTTCTTCTAGCTGGTATGTAGCTTCAGATTCGCATTCTCCAATTTGGCTCGAACTACTTGCAAAATTTCTTCACAAATTTTTGCTCTCAATTCTTGATAAATTTCTGCTTTTGTGCGAATACATATCATAAGAACAATCTATAATTTATAGGAGTTAGTAGATAAGGATTAACTAGAATCCTAATCCAACTCTTCCATGGTGAAAGAGTTCTAGTCAAACCCAACTCCTAAATCCTTCCCTTTTTTTAAATTATGTTCTTATTGAATAAGGAGTCCTTCTCCAATTTCGTTTTTGCAATCTTTTCGATAAGAAGATATCTCAATTTCACCAGAACACATTTAACTCATGCATGTGCATCTCATGTTCCTTTATCTCTGCTGGTCTATGTCACCTGTGATGAACCTTGTTCATACCAGAGTTCTTTTGTCAATATTCAAAACTATTTCCTTTCTTGGGCCAAAAAATTCCCCCTTTTGATGATGACAAACTTTGTGCTCCAGGCCTGTTTTAACTTAGTCCAACATTGACATATATAAGAGTATTAAGCATTTATCATAAAGAACCAAGTTCATTAGGTTATAAATATCACATGTTCAGAGCACAACCTATCTTCCCCCTTTTGGCATCATCGAAAAGTTGCAAAACAAATTGTGTGAATCCCAGATTTTTAACACTTACTCATGGCCATTTGGGCAACTGCATATGCAATCATGGATTAATCATCAATAATCAACTAAGAATTCAAACTATCAAAAATTAGAGATACTGAGTCAGAGCAAAAAGCATCAGATTTCATTGATAGAGCGAATACGATTCTGCCACAATCCACAAAATAAAACAAAAACAGTTAAAACATGAGCAACAAACAAAAATTCTGAATCTGGGTCACTGAAAGTTCTAGGCAGGGTAGGAAATTAAGGCTTGGAAAAACTGCAGACCTGGTTCATTTAGCCAAGATAGATGGTTCAGCAGACTTAGAAACAGATGAAGACTTCTTTGAGCAAGTCTTGGCTTTCTTGAGCTTAGGGGTCTGAACCTCTACCTCTGCCACTTTTTCACTTTGATGGACCAGGTCCATCTCATCCACTTCAACAGCCTCAATAGGCTCAACAACCTTTTCTTTCCCTTTTTCCACTCTTTTCTTCTTACTCTCCTCTAAAGCTCTCTTCAACTCGTCCTCACTTTGCTTTACCTTGCTCCTTGTAGTTCTTCCTCTTGGAAGAAAATTATTAGAAGTCTCAGAAGGAGCAGTTTTTCTTTTCTTACTTTGTCTTGTTGTTCCAGACGTTTGAGCTTTAGGAGTTCTTTTCTTCTTTGGATTGTAATTATCTTCTAACATTTTCAGCAGATCCGCCAGGGTTTCCTCAGTAGATGAACCAGGTTCATCTGTGTGCTTTCCTAAATTTACTAACGCTTCAGCGGCTTCTCCTGATTCACTTCCCCTTGTGTTCTTGCTACTTTTTTCCTCCTTTTCTGGTTCAGCTCCACAAATAATCATTTTTACCAATTCTTGCCCTATTCCCCTCTCTTCACTCCTTACTCCCTCTCTCTCCTTTTCTTTTTCAATTTTATTTTTACATCCTCTCCTTCTTGTCTCAGGAATTTCCACATCTACCACATACCCAACCAGTATGAACCTATTTTCTAAGTTTTCAGCGACCTCAGAAATGACCTTAGAAGAAGGTTTTGGTACAGAAGTTACCTGTTCAGAATAAGAAGACCAAGTTTCTTCCCCCTCAGTCACCGACTTGAAAGAGTCATTAGAAATTTGGGAATGGTTCTGAAAGGGAGGGGATGGTTTGAATTAACTTTTAGTTTTGAATAGACGGTTAAGGCTTCCCTAGAATCTAGGTATTTTAATTTGGTGAGGATTCTTGTTGAAACAGAACTGGTTCAAATTCAAATGGACAGGCTTTGAAAATATTTTGAGTTTGGGCAGAGTTCTGCTCATGATTTAATTATTAGTATTTCAAAGTGTGTAGAGTGTAGAACACATACCTCGCCTTTCAGATGAACCAGCACGATGAACCATGTTCATCATTTCATAATACTCTTGATCAAGCCTCAATTTTCAAAGATAGAAAAAATTTCATTAGTGATCAGTGAGTCATATCAAAATATGGCATAAGAGTATACTTTTTACAGTATGAGACTAAACAATTGTTAATCTGATTATTTACACAAATTCCTGATTTTCTAGCCAACTTTGTTTCATTTTTCCTTCTTCCTTTTTTCATGTACATTCTGAACTGGTTCAATCAGGTGATCTTAATCATCCCTAATAGTAACTTGTTCCTTTCAAAATTCTCTCTACTCAGTGCTTTTGTAAAGATATCTGTAATCTATTTATCAGTAGCACAAAACTCAATAGTGATCAATCCCACAATCCATTAATTTCTGTTTCATCCCCAACATTTAGAACAACATGAGGTAGCAGCAATACACTCAGTTTCAATAGTAGATAAGCCCTCAGAATTTTACCTTTTTGGTGGCCCAAGACACAAGACATGAGCTAATAAAGGTGTCATACCTGAGGTGCTCTTTCTATCCAGGAGAAAAGTTGCATAATCAGCATCATCATATCCCACTAAGTTTAAATTACTACCTTATGGATACCATAGACAAATGTCAGTGGTGCCTTTTAGGTATCTCAAGATCCTCTTGACATCAGTCAAGTGAGACTCTTTTGGATTATCCTGGAATCCAGCACAAAGGCCTAGCAATGAGATATAACAAAGAGCTAATCATTCCCCTATACATCTTCTGATCAACAGATGAACCGGGTTCATCCATATCCAATTTCGTGGATGTTGCAATAGGAGTGTCAATTTCTTTGGATGTTCCTTCCTGGTTTTGTTACTGAGGAATAAGTTCATTGACAGGTTCCCTTGAGGTTTGAGGATGATTCCTCTCTAGTCAGTTCCCCCTATCACGTTGCCCTAGGTGGAAGGAAATGTTCCATCACCTCTTCCTTCCTGGGATGCTGCTTCAGGATGGACTGAGTTTCTGACCGGCCTAATTTCTTCATCATCTTGTTCATTACCAACCCCAATGATTTCACCTTTCTTTCCATTTCCAAAGGAGACATTTCCTCCTTTGAGGTTCTCAAGTGAAAGGAACTAGTCCTTGTTGCCCCTATCCATGTACCATATTTGGCTACTACCTTTCACTTGAATCTACAAAAGAAAATCAGGGGTTAGTCTTAGGAACCCAAACTAGTTTGGGTCCCTTTCTATAATAAAAATGATGAATTAAATTCTTTTTAGCCCAATTTGGTAGCCAATTCTTCCCTCGAACAAATCTTGTGTTGTTTTGACTAGCCTTTTCTTTTGCATTGCATTCACTTTTGAAGTGACGAGTCTTACCACAATGTGTACAAATTTTGTTCTCAGGCAGAGTGAGGTACTTGCTTTTTGGGTCCCACTTAGGCAGTGGATTCCCAAAGCCAAGTCCCCTTCTATTGCTACTATGGTGTTCTTGTAGCCAAGTCAATGCATCAGAGGACCTGTTCCATTTGGCAGTTCTATCTAGTTCATGCTTGATCTTGCCAAGATCCTCCTTAAGGACTCTTATGTGCTCATCTCTTTTGTACAACTCGTCTTTCATTTTTCCTAGGTTTTCTTCTAATGTGAGTTGTGTGTGACTATCTTTGTTTTTACCTGTTCCTAATTTAAGTTTTAGATTTTCAGATCTTAGCTCTCGGACAGTGGTGTCAAGATCATGAACCAGGTTCTTTAACTCAGCATTTTTATTATCACTTTCACTAACCCTAAGTTCTAGATTTTTGCACTTCGCTTTCAAAATCACACACTCCTTAGACAGTTGTTTCTTTTTATTGTTTAGATCCTCAGATTCATCAATGAAATCCATGAGTAACTCAGATAGCGTTTCTTTAGACAAAAATTTAATCTTGTCTTTGAGAAGAATTATACTTACCTCAGATTCCTCATCGAATTCTCCAATTTCCATAAGTGCTTGTTCATCTCCATCTTCATCATTTGACTCCTCATATGAACTTTCACCCCAAGCAGCAACCATTGCCTTTGTTGATGTTCTATTTTTCTTGGGTTGAACCTGTTCCATCTTCCTGTTCCTTCATTCAGCTCTTTCCTTCTTCCATTCAATTTTCCACTGAGGGCAGTTTTTGATGTGGTGATCAGTCTTGCCACACTTGTAACACCCCTCAATGGTTTGTTTTTTAGGAACCCTTGGTTTGTTGTAGCTTCCACTTCTTGAAGGAACCTTTGCTCTCATTAGGTACTTCTTGAAGTCCTTTGTGATCATAGTTATTTCATCCTCCTCCAGATCAGCTTCTTCAGTGATTCTGAATGCCAAACTCCTTTCCTTCTTAGGACCATCCATCTTCATAGTCTGCCTTCTAAGTTCATAGGTAGTGAGATTTCCAATCAGCTCATCCAGCTTAAGAGTTGTAATGTTCTTAGATTCCTGAATGGCTGTAATTTTGCTTTCCCAAGAGATTGGCAAGACCCTTGTCAGAATTTTCTCAACCTTGTCTTCTTCAAGAATGACCCTTCCAAGAGACTTGAGTTCATTGATCAGTGTAGTGAACCTTGTATACATCTCTTGGATGGTCTCCTCTTCCTTCATGGTGAAATTCTCATATTGAGAATATAGTAGAGTTCCTCTTGACCTCTTCACTTGAGGTGTTCCTTCATCAGCCAAATTTCAAAGTGTCCCAACTCTCCCCGCTCACCCTCGAAGACTGGAGGGCGAAGTCGGGTCCATCTATCCAACATATTCTACTGGTCACCCTCTGCAACTGGCCTGGGCTCTGGGGCTGCTACTACGGGTTGAACCCCTCCCACGGGCAGTGTGCCCGGGTTATGACGTGCTACTGCTGCCGGACGTATGGCCTGAGCGGTAGGGGTCTGGACTCCCCATCCCGCCTGAGAAGTGGCAGGGTCGGCTGGAAATAAACCTGCCTGAGACATAGTGTCCATGAATCTCAGCATACGACCCATGACCTCCTGGAAGCCTGGCCCCATCATGAAATCCACTAGAGCAGGTGCTACTGGAGGCACCTCATCCTGCATCTCTATAATAGGGTCCTCTGGTGGTGCCACTGGCGTAGCTCTAGGAGGCCCTCGTCCCCTGCCTCGAGCAGCTGCTCTGCCCCTGCCTCTACCCCGACCTTGGGCAGCTGGGGCAGCGGCCTCTCCCGGACTAGGAACATTGGATGCATGCGTCCTCACCATCTATGAGAGAATATAAGAATAAGTTTGAGTATATCATATATTGCACGACGGGATATGAATAAAGGGAAGTTTCCTAACACCCCATAGCCTCCTGAAGATAAGAACAGACGTCTCCGTACCGATCCGCAAGACTCTACTTGGCCTGCCCGTGACTCGTGAGACTTACGTGAACCTAGTGATCTGATACCACGTTGTCATGACCCAGAATCCTAATCCGAGTCGTGATGGCGCCCAACAACGGGGTTAGGCAAGCCAACGCAAACTACACCAAGTGCTACCCTTCCCATATAATTAAACAAGTAAGAGATGACCAGTTATAACAACTAACATGATACTAGCCTTGAGCGAAAGTAAGTCATAGTAGATACAAAGCCGAGATATAACATACACATGGATATACATCCCAAAACCCCAAAAATATAAATACACTAGGCGTGTGTTCCTGGAACTAGTGTCACGAGTGTCATGGGCAACTACTGAATATACAATGGCTACAATATATACAGAGTCTCCGTTTGAATGAAATGGACAGAGGAATACAACAAAAGAGCTCCAAGGTACTGCTAGAGAATCGCCGGGAAAGCAACTCACCGTGAAGTATGACCACGGTATCAATATCCAGCACCGGCTTGATAGTCAGACGTGCTAGCCTCCGGACCTGTACAATCAAGTACAGAAAAGAAAAGAAAGTGCAGCATGAGTACATATTAAATAAATATGTACCCAGTGAGTATCTCGCCTAAACTCGAAGAAGTAGTGACGAGAGGTCGACTCGGTACTCACTAAGGTCCATCCGTA
>ML270195.1:17917-69986 GCA_005239495.1 Nicotiana undulata | reverse complement strand
GTAATAACATATGATAAAATATGATGAAATACAGTAGGCATGTCAGGGAAATAAGCAACAAGTACATATACTAAAAGCAGAAAAATCCAAACAGCTACTGAACTTAAACAATAAAGCACTTTCAAGAGTAAGACCACCGAATGAAACAATAATCACAAATTCTTAGATCCGCCGTGGCGTACGACCCTCTCCCATAAGGTACTTTCTACACTCACCGTGGCGTACGGCCCGATCCCATATTCAATTCAATTTCTTTTCAAGACTGGCGTGGCGTACGGCCCGATCCCATATATTTCAATTGCTTTTCCACACTGCCGTGGCGTACGACCCGCTCCCATATATTTCAATTACTTTCCAATTCAGCCGTGGCGTACGACCCGCTCCCATAAGGTACTTTCTACACTCGCCGTGGCGTACGGCCCGATCCCATATTCAATTTAATTTCTTTTCAACACTGCCATGGCGTACGGCCCGATCCCATATATTTCACAATTTCTTTTCAATTCCGCTGTGGCGTACGGCCCGCTCCCATATATTTCACAATTTCTCTTCAATAAAGCCTCAGAAGAATAATGCGATGCAAAACATAATTTTGTAGTACATATGGCATTACAATAAATCATATGAAGCATTACAAAGAAAACATGTCAGGCATTACAAGAAAAACATATTTAAGGCATTACAGGAAAAGCATACAAGGCATGATGTGGGCCTAACTACCCGGACCATAACAATAATAGCCGCTACGTACGGACTCTCGTCACTTGGCGCGTACGTATCTCCCAAACAAGTTACACATAGAATATACATCACCTATGGGGACAATTCCCTCTTACAAGGTTAGAAAGGAGACTCACCTCGTGTCGAATCTACCCCTCGGACCACAATTGCGCCCGAAACTCCGAACTCTATACCCGAGGACTCGCAACTAGTCAAAAGGTATACAATAACATCAATGCATGCACAATGTGATAAATTATCCTAGCTATTCAATAAAATCGCCATTCTTGAAGAATTCCCAATTTCCAACCCCGGCCTCTCATGGTCAAATTCCGAAAATTCTCGAAAGGATCACTCACCTATAACCTAAGGATCATTAAGGTGTGATTTCTACTTGATTTGATGGCCTAAAATGGAAAATTACAAAATCCTCAAGAACCCTATACTTACTACCTAATTATATAATTTTAGATAATTTAGTAGTGAATTTAACTAGGAATTAGTGTTTGAAACTAGTAAAACTATGGAATTTACTTACCTCAATAACAGTGGTGGAAGGTCCCTTGAAAAGCTCTCTAAATCTTGAAGAGGAAGATGAAAATGGAGGATCAAGGCTAAGTCCCGTATTTTATAAAACTGCCCAGGGATTCCTTCACTGTGATCGCGACAAGGGGCCATCGATCGCGAAGGCAAACTGGCCAGACCTCTGCGATCGCGGCAGAGGTCTTGCGATCGCGAAGGCCAACTGGCAAGACCTGTGCGATGGCGGCAGAGGTCCTGCGATCGCGAAGAACAAACTCACCCGGCCCAGACGCGACTCTATGCGATCGCAAGAAACGGGATGCGATCGCGATGATGTGGAACCCAGACCTCTACGATCGCAAAGGGGAAGCTGCGATCCCATAGAACAATCAACAGCCCAGCAAAATCCTTCTTCGCGATCGCAACCCACCTTCTGCGATCGCAGAGAAGGAAACCAGATAGCAGAAATTCTAGTTTTTCCAACTTAGCTCCCGGGGGTCTAAAACACACCCTAGCCCCTCGGGACTCCGTCCAAAAGCACCGGCAAGTCTGTATTCATGATACGGACTCGCTCGAACTTCCGGAAACTTAATAACAACCACGAAACTCAGAATTCAACCCCAAAACCAAATTGAATCAAAACTTAAGAACTTGAAATTCTAGAATTCACTTCAACGCACCGAACCGGCCTAAACTACTCGGAATGACTTCAAATTTTGCAGACAAGTTATAAATGACACAACGGAACTATTCCCAATCCCGGAATTTCATTCGAACCTCGAGAACATAAACTCACCTTTCAAGCCAAATTTCAAATCCTTTAAAACCTCAAAACTTCATTAACTCCAACTTTCCTCATTTTGATCCTAAACCAATCAAATCAAGTCCGTTTCTTACCAAATTTCACAGATAACTTATATAACACATATAGAACCTGTTATGGGCTTCGAAATCATAATACGGGCCCGACAGCACAGGTTTCACATCAAGGTTCATTTTCATAAGCCTTTAATATTTTCATAAAACAATTTTCTTTAAAAATTCATTTCTCAGACTTGGGTCCTCGGAATTCGATTCCGGGCATACGCCCAAGTCCCATATTTTCCTACGGACCTTCTGGGACTGTCGGATCACGAATCCGGGTCTGTTTACAAAAAATGTTGACCAAAGTCAACTTTATTCAATTAAATACCAAAAATTTAACTCTTAATCAAGTTTTTCACATAAAGGCTTCCCGGGCTGCGCATGCACATCGAGGTGAGATTAATGGAGCCTTTCGGGCATCGAAACACAGTCCAAATTAGATGCACATAAGATGACCCCTTTTTGGGTCATCACATGCGCGAATACACATCATAAGAACAATCTGCAATTTATAGGAGTTAATAGATAAGGAATTAACTAGAATCCTAATCCAACTCTTCCAGGGTGAAAGAGTTCTAGTCAAACTCAACTCCTAAATCCTTCATTATCTTTGATTCTGTTCTTATTGAATAAGGAGTCCTTCTCCAATTTCGTTTTTGCAAGCTTTTCGATCAGAAGATATCTCAATTTTACCGGAACACATTTAACTCATGCATGTGCATCTCATGTGCCTTTAGCTCTGCTGGTTTATGTCACCTGTGATGGACCTGGTTCATCTTGGAGTTCCTTTGTCAATCTTCAAAACTATATCCTTTCTTGGGCCAACACAATCTATAAGGAGATAACGGAAATCTATTAATAATTAGGAAGATTACCCATGGTGTAACTCTCTTAGGAATTTCATCAAACACCTAACATGTGAAGTAGACTACAAGGTTTAGAAATAGTAATCCTTCTTCCCTCAACCAATTCTAACATAAAATACCCGAATTAGTTCTTTAACATCACATACTACAACTTAGTCCCACATGCATGGCCTATTTCTTACCCCTACCACATATTTGAACCCTTAACCTCTTGCATCAAGTTTTTGGAAGTAGGACTTACCCGGATGGAGGACAATATATGGCTATCTTTCTCGATTCTTGAAGACTTGAGAAGGATTTGGATGATTATGAAGTTAGGCCCCTTCTTTCTCTCTCTATATGCTCTCATCTCTCTCTAAAATCAGTAGAAAATGACCCCAAATGAATATGGGGTTGGGTTAAAAAATAGAAAAAATAAGTCTCCGGAACAGGGTCTGCGATCGCAGAATGGACCGCAAAACAAGAATGCTGGCCGCAGAATGAATCACGGAATAGGTGCCCAAAAATGGGCCACACTGGCCAAATCTGCTACAGATCTGCGATCGCAGAGTCAACAATGCAACCAAAAATGCGATCGCAGATTTGACAAAGGATCACACTTTTCCATCCTTTGGTAATTTGATCATAACTTTGCGTAGGAATGTCCAAATGAAGAACGGTTTGAAGTGTTGGAAAATAGACTCAAAGAAATTTAATTTGATAGGTTATTCATCACATAATACCTCATATATATTTAGATATTCTCGTTCAAAGTGTGTACTAGTGCAAATACATTTGGAATTTTAGCCTATTATGAAATGTTTCCCATTTGGCTTAGCCTTAGGCTTCCCCTTGGACCTCCCATCACTTATTATATGACTAATACACTTATTCACATCATCCAATTCATTTACAGGGACGAAAATATGCTCAAATTGAAGAAAATGACAAAGTGCAAAAACAACGCATTTTCCCTCTAATGTGCGCTCAGGGTGCGCTCATCTGAACAAGGTCAAATGCAGAGCGCGCGAGCAGAAATATTTAGGCAAAAATTATAATATATCTCTTATAGAGTTGTGATTTGGACATCATCAATTTCGGCGTCGTTGTCGGGTAGCTAACAGTTTAAGTTTTGGTTGATAAAATAATATTGCTAAATGTTCAAAGTTGAATGTTTTAATTTAAATCACCAAGTGTTTAGGTTGTTTGGGAAGTAAGCACACGTGCTTTGGTCCAATCTTGTGAATATTTGTGTCGTTATTTTTCTTATCTTTGTTTGTTTTCTTTTTTATTTTTCTTGTTTATTTTCTTAGTTTTTTAAAATGGCATCACATAATGAAAATTGATCGGATGGTAATTGTTCATACTTTGATGACCCTTGTCCTTATTGTAGAGGACCACACTCATGACATAGTTGTTTAAATTCTCCCAGAGGGCGGATTGTGCACACAATCCCAAACTTATGAGTGGAGTATATGCGATAGGTGTGGTGGTCAAATTGGTCATTTAGACAATTGTGTTTGTTTGTACTTCCCTTCGCCGAACCCCCACTATGACGATTCTACTTTTGGTTTTGACATATATAGGGTTTTGGATGTGGAAGAAAATGAGCATGGGCAAAATGGATAATTCAAACTCATGATGAAGTGCCTATGTGAAGAAGGAAACCAAGAGAAAAAAGCCTTAAAGGAGATCTTGGAAAATAGTCTCCAAAATGGTTTGGAGCTTAAATTAAGAATTGAACATCTGCCAACTGACTCCATGTTTGTTGGTGATGGAGAAAAAAAATGGAATTAGAGTCAACCAACATAATTGAAAATAGGATTGAACATAACTCTAGTTCGGGGAAAAAGATGATGTCAAGATTCAGACAAAATTGCAATTTTGAGGCTTGATGTCTCATTCCAAGATTTTTTTCGACATTGGAGTTGTGTGGTTATATGAGAATTGAAACACATGAATCAATAAGGGATTACGAAGAGGAAAAACAAGAGTCGTACATTTTGAGGTCTGAAGGCGCAAGACGATAAAATGACATTCCTCACATGAAAACCAAGAAAGGCAAACTGAAGATAAATGCGTGCGGCTTTTCCATCTACTTACCACCACCTGACGCTCGTGGTCACAAACTTGAGTTCAAGTTAGGATCCCAATTCATATCCTCCAAGTGGAGGGAAAAGTGCAGTGAAAGTTGCAGGAGCAGCAGAGTAAGAGTGCTCATTGACCTCGCGGTGCAGGGTTTCACCCCCTGCTGAAATTTCTCACTCTCAATCCTACGTCCCTTGTTATTCTATACTGAGATGTGATGGTTTCTACCACTTTTGCTGCTACTGCTTCTCTTGGTGACATTGCTACTGGCTTGAGTCCACAGGATAGAGCCAGTAATAATATGACGGTTTAGGGAAGTTCCTCTACACCCTACTTATTTTATTTGTGTGCATTGAGGATAATGCATGTCACGGCCCAAAATCCACCTTAGGTCGTAAGGGCGCCTAACGCCGCCGTTAGGAAAGGAAATGGTAATTGATCAACTCAATTTCTCGTTTTTATTACTTTTGAAATTGTAATTTCCGTTAATTAAATAGTATAAAATAGATTTTACAGGGTAAAATAATAATAATTACGTGACTACCATACCAAACATCCAGTAGAAGCTCCCAAAACCCGGTGTCACGAGTGCATGAGCATCAACTAGGAAATATAATAAAATACAACATCTGTATGGAATACAAGTTAGACAGGAGAATATAAATAACTCTGATGGAGACTCTGTATGTTGCGGATCGTAACATGGAATGCTGCTCACGGTGAAGTCTCTGCAATAGTTGCGCCTTTGCGCGCATAAGACCACCAGACATATATGTACCTGCACAATAAGTGCATCATGAGTACGTAAATCAACGCGTACCCAGTAAGTATCTAGCCTAACCTCGGGGAAGTAGTGACAGGGGGTCCACATCGATACTTACTAGTGGTCTAATAAATCAAATACAGTATGAAGTAGACAGACGTGAGGCGGACTAAATAAACAAAATAAACAAGAATGAATATGTGGTACAAACCTCCTCTCAACAATAAACTCAAGCTCTCAATTAGCAGTTACCTCCTCAACTGGAGTACATGTATGTAATGGACCTCACCAGATAGGTCGTCACAATCCAAATCAAGAAAACTCATAGATACACTGGCTTCTTGTCAAATATTACGCACGATCCCATAAGAGTATTTAATAGAAATGGTGAGGCGTATGGCCCGATCCATTCATAATGTGTACACTGCCGAGGGTCGAATGACACAAACCATAAATACATATATTATATTGTCGAGGCGAACGGTCCTCTCCCATGAGAGTGTGGTACATAATCCTGCTGAGACAAACGGATCGATCCCATCATAATGTGTGCATTGCCGAGGGTCAAACGCCATGAACTATAGACGTATCTACTACCTTGTCGAGGTGAACAACCTGATCCCATCAGAATAAGAAGATTTAATGGGTCCTTGATCCCGCTCACGATGAAAATGCACAACACGGGAGAAATTCGTAAGGGGAGAACAATTATTCCGCGGCTAAGTCAAGTTGCACATCAAATCTCTACAATAGCAAGTCTATCACTCTACACAAGTCTATTCTCAAGTCGTAACGTAAAATAGGAATTTAGTAGGCAAGGAACAACTCAAAATAGTACAGTTATAGCATGGCGGGAACCTAAGTCTACTCGGACATATCATAAATCTAGCTACGTACGGGCTCTCATCACCCTGTGCGTACACAGCCCCCACATCAAGCAGCACAAATCAAATACACCTAGGGGTAGTTTCCCCTTCACATGGTTAGACATGAGACTTACCTAGCTCCGAAGTTCCTTAACCGACTCCAACACCACTCTAACACCTCAAACTGATGTCCGTCGCTCCAAAACTAGTCAAATAATGTGCAAACCAATAAAAATATACTCTAATACTCGTAATAAATCAATATATAACAACTTCAAACTCAGCTCAAAAAGTCAATAAAGTGAATCCCAAGACCACATTCCCAGAACCTGACAAAATTCACAAAATCCTACAACCTATTCCGATATGATTTCAACAATACCAATGTTATCGAATTTCGATAACGAATCGGCCTCCAAATCTTCATTTTTCGTTTTTGAAAGATTTTGCCAAAAATCTGGAATGACCCGGTCGGTCGTTATGTAGAACATGCATTATTATTACTGTTTTTGTCTTGTCATAGGTTTGTTATACTGTTTATGATGTGTTAGAGTCGGTTGGCTCGGGTTCGGAATGGTTGTAGTGAGAATTGAGTCACTTAGTCTAAAAAAAAGCTTTATAGTTGGAAAAGTCAACTGAGAGTTTACTTATTGGTAAAAGATCTCGGAATGCTGATTTTATGGTTCGTATAGCTTCGTTAGGTGATTTGGGATTTAGGAGTGTGTTCGGAATATTTTTGTGATGTCCGGTGTAGAATTATGCTTGAATTGGCAAAAGTTAGTTTTTGGTGATTTCCGATCGGCAGTGGAAAATAGGCTATCGGGGTCAGAATGGAATTACGGAAGTTGGAACAGGTACTTAATGTCATTTTGGATATGTTTGCAAAATTTCAGGTCAATTGGATGTGTTTTGGTTGGTTTCGGCATCGTTGGTGGAATTTAGAAATTTCAAAGTTTATAAGCTTGAATTTGATGTGATTTTGGTGTCATTTTGGGTGTTCCGAGAGTGCAACTTAGTTTGAATGATGTTATGGTATATGTTGATAATTTTGGTTGACATCCCAAGGGCCTCGGGTGTATTGTGGATGCTCAAACGAGCACTTTTGGACTTAAAGAGATTGTTGTTTTTCTGGTGTTATTGCAACAGTGAATTGTTCATCCCGATCGCTTGGATTCGTCCGCGATCGCGTAGAGTAGGTTGAGGTAGGGGTGAATTTGTTTAGTGTTATCGCGTAGTGTTTAAGGGTTGTTCATCGCGAACGCAGTCCTGGGGAAGCGATCGCGTAGAAGGATTCTAGGGTGTCCGTAAGGTGAGGAAATTGCTCTATGCGATCGCAAAGAGCTGGTCGTGATCACATAGGTCTGAGAGGCAAAGCTTCGCGATCGCATAGGTGTTAGTCGCAATCACAAAGATTAAAGTTGGAAGGTTGAGATTTTGTTATTCGCGATCGCGAGGTAGGTCCCACGATCGCAGTGAAGGAAGACCTGGGCAGTATAAATTAAATCAATTCGCGACCCTTGCCCACTTCTCCACCATTTTTGAACGGGAATAGAGCTTTTGGAGAGATGTTTAAGAGGGAAACTTTTGTTCTTCATTGAGGTAAGATTTTTGGACTCATTAACTCGATTATTGGTGATTAAGGACCAAATTAACAGTGTTTAATTAGGAAACATCAGTGGAAAAGGGGGAAACTAGGGCTTGGGTTTAAGGGACCTTTTAGGGGTCATTTGAGGGGTCATTTGGGCTCCAATTTCAGGGTTCTTTATATGTACGGACTCGTGAGATGATGAGGATCGTTTTGGTATAAAGTTTGTCGAGTTCCGATACGCGGGCACTAGTGTCGGGTTTTGGCTAATTTCGGGTTTTGTGCTTAAAATTTATATCTTTTGATTTAGTTTCATCCCCTTAGCATAATTTGATATGAAAAATCTGAACTTGATAGATTTGGAGCACTCAGAAGTTGATTCTAGGGGCAAGTGTGTTGCGGAATAGCCTTTCGGGCTAGTTTGAGGTAAGTAATGTCTTTAAATCATGTCCTGAGGGTATGAAACCACGGACTTTACATCCTTTCACGGATTTGGAGTGACGCAAACACTGGATGACGAGTGTGGGACGTGCACGAACTGGAAATTTGGAAATATGATCCTTTTGAGGCAACTATTTAGTAGCGAACTACTTTTAAAGCATATGTTTTATAGTATTACTATGTTTGATATATATTTGGGCTGTAAGCCATGTTTGGGGCCTAGTGTCGATCTATTTTACCCACTTGTGGGCTATTTTCCTGATATTCCTCACATAGTACTTATGATTTTACACTCAGTTCTTCTTGCTAAATTGTTTTGACACTTAGAGTTTATTGACATTATTTCTTGAAATAAAATATTATTTTGGGTCGAGAACCCCGTTTATTTATGGCCCCAATGGCATGATGAGAGTGTTTGACTGAGTGAGGTCGAGGGCCAACATTGAGAGGATATTGATGATATGAGAGAGGCCAAGAGCCTGAATGATTGATGACATGATTTGGCTTGTTTATAGCGCTTGGGATGTAGGTGTCACGACCCAAAACTTATGAGTCGTGATGGCGCCGGACACACTGTCAGGCAAGCCAACCCCTAAATTAGTTTAAATACATTCCTGCTTAACATTTTCGAAATCATTCATTTTTCTGCATTTCATAACCAAATAATTAAAAATTCTCGTAAATTTAATACGACAGGAAATCAACTTAATATAGCGCAAGAAATGCCAGCACATCCCCAGAACCGGGTGACACAAGTGCATGAGCAATTTCTAAGGATTTATACAATGATACAACTCTTGTCCGAGAATTAAATTGGACAAAGGCAATAGAGGTAAAAATGTGAAGACATAGAAGGGAGCCTCTGCCAGCTGCGGAACGCCTCCGGATGAATGCAGCCTGAGTAACTCTTCAAATCAATCACTGTACTATGAGGGTACCTATGCAACAAAATGCACAGGAAGTGTAGCTTGAGTACATAAACATGTATGTACCCAGTGAGTATCCCGTCTAATCTCGAAGAGGTAGTGACGAGAGGTCGACTCGACACTCACTAAGGTCCAACAATAGTAATATGACAACATATAATGAAAGCGGTAGGCATGTGAAGGCAGATAAGCAACAATGTGAGTATAAGGCACTGCAATCCGAGTAATTTCTGAAAATAAGTAAGTAACAATTTCCACCCCCTTTTTCCTCAAATAACAAAGTAAATAACGGTTTCCACCTTCTTTTCCTCAATTGCTGCCATGTCAATAACTAAATAACAGTAACAAATAGCTATACGTACATAGGAATAAGACAACCGGCCGGAGTCGTAAGAAAATAACTGAATGGACGTAAAGCTCCCCTCGATCGCGAATCATGCATGCGACTCGAGTGCTGACTCAATTATATACAAATACATTTCAATCCACTGTGGCGTACATCCCGATCCCATAAGAGTATCTTTAAATCCACCATGGCGTACGGCCCGATCCCATAAGAGTATCTTTAAATCAGTCGTGGCGTACGGCCCGATCCCATAAGAATATCTTTAAATCCGCCGTGGCGTACGACCCGATCCCATAAGAGTACATTTAATTCCACCGTGGCGTACAACCTGATCCCATAAGAGTATCTTTAAATCCGTCGTGGCGTACTGCCCGATCCCATAAGAGTACCTTTAAATCCATCATGGCGTACGACCCGATCCCATAAGAGTACCTTTAAATCTGATGGGGCGTACGGCCCGATCCCATAAGAGTATCTTTAAATCCACCGTGGCTTACGACCTGATCCCATAAGAGTATCTTTAAATTCGCCGTGGCGTACGACCCGATCCCATAAGAGTATCTTTAAATCCGCCATGGCATACGGCCCGATCCCATAAGAGTAGGGGAAATCACACATCGCTTGCCGAAAGTAAATTGCGAAGCGGTCACATGCACACACAATATTCATTTCTTTTCATATTACTTTCCCGAAACAATTTCTTTCATTATTACTTCCCGTAACCATTCCTTTCATATTATTTTCAGTAAAACAATTTCCTTCATATTATTTTCCGTAAAACAATTCCTTCCATATTATTTAAATTCCATAAATGTCAGAGAAATAAAACTACATATAATAAGGGTTCATCGAATATAATTCCTCACGAGAAGAACACAGAGCATGATGTGGGGCCTAACTACCCGGACATAACAATAATAGCCGCTACGTACGAACTCTCGTCACTTGGTGCGTACGTAGCCCTCACAAATAGTTACATACAACATATAGAACACCTATGGGGGAAATTCCCTCTTACAAGGTCAGAAAGGAGACTCACCTCGCTCCGACGATTCATCACCGACTTCCAAGCCTCTATGACGACTTCAATAGTTGCGCAACGCCCCCAAACTATCCAAATAACGATAATTCAATGAAAATATACTCAAATATTTGCTAAAAAGTCAGATCATATAATTTCCCAACTCCGCTCGGTGAATTGACCAAAATGCCCTCGGGCCCACGTGCCTGGATTCCAAAGTTTCTTGAAGATAATCTCTACCCGAGTCTTTACTAGTTCAATAACACAATTTACTCCAATATTCATGCTCAATTCGTGGCTAAAATCAAATTTATCAATTCTAGGTTTCCTTCAAGAATTCCCAATTTTCCTCAATTTCTCATACCAAATCTATGTAGTAATCTTGTATTAAATCTTAGAATGAGTAGAAGCAAATTACCTCTCAAGTTTGATGAAATTACCCCTTGAAATGCTCTCCAAATTCGTCCATAGCTTATGAAATGAATGAAGAAATGCCAAAAATCTCGTTTTTAAACAACACTGCCCAGATCTTTCCTCTCCGTGATCACAGAATTTCCTTCGCGATCGCGGAAGCCAATAAACAGATGCCCCAAATCCTTCTCCGTGATCGCATCCTGAGCTTCGCGATCGCATAGCCCAACCATAGCCTTCTCTGCGATCAAACTGCACTTCCCGCTATCGCGTAGGCCAGTCCAGCAGCCTCCAAATTTTCCTTCTTCGCGATCGCACCCAAGGGGCCGCGATCTCATTATCCAAAACCCAGACCCCTCATTTTCTTCTCCGCGATCGCACAACAAAGTCTGCGATCGCATAGAGTACCAGCAACACCAGAAACCAGCAACAACAATTCACTCTGAAATGACCCGAAACCACCCCGAAACACACCCGAGGACCTCGGAACCCCGTCCAACACACGACTCAATCCCATAACATCCCACTAACTTGCTCGAAGCTTCAAATCACCTTAAACAACGCCGAAATCATGAATCGCATAAAACTTCAACTTTATGAACTTTGAAATTTCCAACTTTCACATCCGATGCCGAAACCTATCACACCACGTCCGATTGACCTCAAATTTTGCACACAAGTCATACTCGACATTACAGACCTGCTCCAACTTCCGGAATCGCATTCCGACTTTGATATCAAAATCTCCACTCCCAGTCGAATTCTTCAAAACCTTCAAATTCTAACTTTAGCCAAATAACCTCAAATTGATTTCCGGATATCTGAATTCACTTCCGATCGCGCCCCCAACTTCCGAATCACCATACGAAGCTATTCGCAGACTCGGAATCCCAAACGGACATCAAAATCATTGAAATGCGCTTTAAGCCAAATTTAGGAAATTCCTTCAAAAATGCTTATTTCTACAATATACGCCGAAACGCTCCCGCATTATCCAAATCCCGATCCGGACATACACCCACGTCTGAAATCATCATACGAACCTACTGGAACCTTCGGATCCTGATTTCGAGGTCGTTTACACAAAATTCCAGTCTTACTCAATTTCTTCAACTTAAGGCTTCTGAAATGAGAATTTTCCTTTCAATTTAACTCCGAACCTCCTGAATTTCAACTCTGACCATACACACGTCACAACACCCGAAATGAAGCTGTTCATGACTCCCAGCTGTTGAACGACGCGCTGGATCTCAAAACGACCAGTCGGGTCGTTACATTCTCCCCCACTTAAACAGAAGTTCGTCCTCGAACGTGCCAAGAACTTCTCTTGAGATATATGAAATCACTGACCAACACCTCGTGCACCTGCCCGTGCTGACACAGCCCATTTGAACACATAAACTTCAAAAAAAATATGAAGATAGCCTCCTTTATCCATACAGCAAATTCTGGACTCAACTCCAACACCTGAAATTCTCCACCAGGCCTGCTCTAATTTATGAATACCATATCAATTACCACACGAGGCACTAGAACCCAACTGCGCACCTTCGTTGAATCGACACCAACCAATGGATAGTCCATCTGTTGACCACCATGACGCTCCCTGAACCTTAATACCCAAAATTCTATGAATCTGATGCTCGCAATGCAATTTATAAGATATATACAAACATCCTGCTAATATGTTGTCGATACCACCACAAAGGAGAAGATGCGTAGACATTGGTAACCAACTGCAGAGTTAATCAAACATTTAATTTTTTTTTCTCTTGACTCATATCATTTCCTCATTATGGATCAAACATTGGTATTTGATGTGTAATATACTTCACAAAATCTCATCACATCAATCCCAGATTCCATAGCCTCATCTCACCCAGTATGAACTGTTCAGACAGCAAATCCTCCCAGACATGACCAACAGCCGCACACGATGCCATAATGCGCCAATAGGCCAAACCTCGAACATGTTACATAAGAAATGACTTAGGAAAGGACTACTCAACCCACGTAACCAATATAAACTCTCCCCAAAATACGGGAAGTAAAACACAAGGAAAATAATTATAGGATCCCTACTCAACATCACATTGTTGCGGCGTGCAACCCGATCCAAATAACATACCCATGGCGGCGTGCCACCCGATCCCATCATAAACTTTACATAAAGAGATAAACACGGAGCTGAATTTCTCATTATTACAAATCACTGAATACCGGTCACAAGCACGCTAAGTGCATAATGCCATTCCGGGGAGACTGATGAGGCCATATACTACCAACTCAAGCACAACTGAGGTGCGATATATAACCTGAATCTCAAGAGCCGCTCTGCTCACATAACCACATCACTACGCGGAATCTCAACACATATGAAATTATCAAACCGTTTCACAACTCACACGGCACAATCACAATATACCTGAATCAACAAAGACGGGACAACATCTGATATTCCACACTCCTTATCTGCGGAGCCCTATACTGAAATGAACACGCCAGACTTGTACGAAGCCCAAAACCTTGATTTAAATCCAGTAACACACTTCAAATCGATTCTTCTTGCACTGAACTAAGCTAATAGCTTCACCTGGGTTCATAATACCCCGATTCTTCTCATAATACACAAGAACAACCATCATATCCAGGACAGGCACCCCACAACTCGCAATTGACTGAACCGAACGCCTTCCAGGCATAAATTCTCATTTAAGCAATATTATATCCTTTTATACATTGGTCTAATCCTTTCAATCCCTTAGGTGACTACAAGTCACATTAATGACATCTTTTCGCGAGCAAGCTCCCACGACTTTCCACGCAAGGTAACAAGTCTGCACATCCTTACTCCTGATCCCACAAATGCTGTAAAACACATCAAGAACCCATGACTCTTTCACCGAACAGATCTCAGGTGACACTAAGATAACACCAGCTTATTCTAAACATTCAAATCCTCTGCCCTTGCTCCTGCGAGCTTGTGACATCCTGGATCACACCGAACCGCAATCTCAATTCTTACCTCCAGTCCCGCACTGAGTACTTCTCCCAACATGCCGATATGGAATATCCTAGGAATTTAATCATAATTCCTGAACCACTTATAGGGTGAACACTTAATCATATAGAAATCTTTACTTACCTCAATTCACGAGAATCATAACAACACACGAGCAAATTCTCACAATCACACTACATGAAAATTCCTTAAGTAGTGGTCTGAACCACCATAAATCTTCCGGGATCCGCCTACACCTGACATGCCATAGCACTTGAACGCTTCCAATGAAATCAATTACGACGGCCGACATGCCCCATACACATACGCAATCACGCCGAAGGAACTTGATCACTACCGAACTGGTGCCATTTCAACCATGGCTAACAAAATCCATCTTCCTTTTAATCATCTTTAATTACCTCGGAGATAATAGCAGCTCCCTTCAACTCATAGAAACTCATCCCGCAATTCTTCCCGAGTGACCCTGATTCACGAGACCGTGTTGCCTAAATCCTGCAGCCTGTCTTATACCCTTCCAAATGACCATTCCCACCATCCGGAGTCTATTTCCCTCACTCCTTTAACACTATCCTGCATAGTGAAAAGAAAAGTTGGATACTCCAATCATCTTTCCCTTCCTCAGAAACTACGCTTCAAAAGCTCGATTCTTAATCATACTGCTGCTTGAAACCCTTAAACACTGCATTCTATAATCTTCGAATTCACTAGGACCACTGCGGAGAGTTACCCACTCTGTATGGCCCAAAATACGACCAACTCCAAGGCTTTTCCAGCACATGAAAAGCCTCTCAATGAAGAACGTGACTGAGTCACTACCCTTACAACTTGCATATGCCTTAAGCATAAATTCTGAACCTTTCAAAGCCTAACCCTGTTCCAACAGGGAAAACTTTTGCACACATTCATCAAATCCCATGCAAAATCACCATTTTACTCATTTCCCTTAGCCGTACCACTTGCCATTATGCTGACGTTCCGCAATCGCATGAGAACACAAGCCTACAACCCAACTGCAGGTGGTGAGACTCCCCCAATTAGCTCGAAGCTACTCCTTACATTACTCTAGACCCATGCTGGAATCCTTCCTCCCTTGCTAGCAAAATCTTGCTCAACCAATCCGCCCAATTCTTCTGAATTCCTCCGTCGGAACTAAAATACTGAAATCTCGAAATCACGCCCTGAGAAGACCTTCTTTCAAGCCATTCATCACGCCCAACATATGGGCAAGCGTCTTACCATCATACCAACACAAACACTGTGCGATAACCAATCGGAAACATCATAACAATCTGAGCACCGCCTCAAAGTCTTCAGAAACACAGCCACTGAACTGAAGCAACATAATATTCTTCTGCAGGGCAACAACAACAGCCCTAACTTGCTACACATGAAAAGCCTCTCACACCAATCCGTAGCACCATTACAATTCTTCTAACTCTCGATTCACTACAAGCGCTTCGCGATACGTAAGATTGAGTAGAGAGAAACATATGCATAATCCTTAAGGAAATCAAATCGCACGATGAGGAATCAAGAAGGGAAGTACTCCTAACAGCCCTGTAGCCTCTCGAAGATAAGTACAGACGTCTTCGTACCGATCCACAAGACTCTACTAGACTTTTTCATGACTCGTGAAACCTAGGGGAACCTAGAGCTCTGATACCACGTTGTCACGACCCAAAACCTATGAGTCGTGATGATGCCGGACACACTGTCAGGAAAGCCAACCCCTAAATTAGTTTAAATACCTTCCTGCTTAACATTTTCGAAATCATGCCTTTTTCTGCATTTCTTAACCAAATAATTAAAAATTCTCGTAAATTAAATACGGCAGGAAATCAACTTAATATAGTGCAAGAAATGCCATCACATCCCCAGAACCTGGTGACACAAGTGCATGAGCAATTTCTAAGGATTTATACAATGATACAACTCTTGTCCGAGAATTAAATTGGACAAAGGCAATAGAGGTAAAAATGTGAAGACATAAAAGGGAGACTCTCCCAGCTGCATAACGCCTCCAGATGAATGCAGCCTGAGTAAGTCTCCAAATCAATCATTGTACTATGAGGGTACCTGTGCAACAAAATGCACAGAAAGTGTAGAATGAGTACATAAACATATATGTACCCAGTGAGTATCCCGTCTAATCTCGAAGAGGTAGTGACGAGAGGTCGACTCGACACTCACTAAGGTCCAACAATAGTAATATGACAGCCTATAATTAAAGCGGTAGGCATGTGAAGGCAGATAAGCAACAATGTGAGTATAAGGCACTGAATCGGAGTAATTTCTACAAAAAAGTATGTAACAATTTCCACCCCCTTTTTCCTAAAATAACAAAGTAAATAACGGTTCCCACCTTCTTTTCCTCAATTGTTGGCAAGTCAATAACTACAAAACAATAACAAATAGCTATACGTACCTAGGAATAAGACAACCGGCCGGAGTCGTAAGAAAACAACTGAATGGACGTAAAGCTCCTTCGACCGCGAATCATACCTGCGACTCGAGTGCTGACTCAATTATATACAAATACCTTTCAATCCACTGTGGCGTATGGCCCGATCCAATGAGAGTATCTAAATCCGCCGTGGCGTATGACCCGATCCCATAAGAGTTTCTTATAATCCGCCGTGGCGTATAGCCAGATCCCATAAGAGTACCTTTAAATCCGCTGTGGCATACAACGTGATCCCATAAGAGTACCTTTAAATACGACATGGCGTACGGATCGATCCCATAAGAGTACCTTTAAATCTACCGTGGCATACGACCCGATCCCATAAGAGTATCTTTAAATCCGCCGTGGCGTACGACCCGATTCCATAAGAGTATCTTTCAATCCGCTGTGGCGTACGGCCCGATCCCATAAGAGTACGGGAAATCACACATCGCTCGTGGAAAGTAAATTGCGAAGCGGTCACATGCAAACACAATATTCATTTCTTTTCATATTACTTTCCCAAAACAATTTCTTTCACTATTTCTTCCCGTAACCATTCCTTTCATATTATTTTCAGTAAAACAATTTCCTTCATATTATTTTCCGTAAAACAATTCCTTCCATATTATTTAAATTCAATAAATGTCAGAGAAACAAAACTTCATATAATAAGGGTTCATTGCATATAATTTATCACGAGAAGAAAGAGCATGACGTGGGGCCTAACTACCTGGACATAACAATAATAGCCGCTATGTACGGACTCTCGTAACTTGGTACGTACGTAGCCCCCACAAACAGTTACATACAACATATAGAACACCTATGGGGGAAATTCCCTCTTACAAGGTTAGAAAGGAAACTCACCTCGCTCCGACGATTCATCACCGGCTTCCAAGCCTCTATAACGACTTCAATGGATGCGCAACGCCCCCAAACTATCCAAATAATGATAATTCAATGAAAATATACTCAAATATTTGCTAAAAATTCGGATCATATAATTTCCCAACTCCGCTCTGTGAATTGACCAAGATGCCCTCGGGCCCACGTGCCCGGATTCCGAAATTTCTTGAAGATAATCTCTACCCGAGGCTTTACTAGTTCAATAACACAATTTACTCCAATATTCATGCTCAATTCGTGGCTAAAATCAAATTTTATCAATTATAGGTTTCCTTCAAGAATTCCCAATTTTCCTCAATTTCTCATACCAAATCTATGTAGTAATCTTGTATTAAATCTTAGAATGAGTAGAAGCAACTTACCTCTGAATTTTGATGAAATCACCCCTTGAAATGCTCTCCAAATTCGTCCATAGCTTATGAAAATGAATGAAGAAATGCCAAAAATCTCGTTTTTAAACAACACTGCCCAGATCTTTCCTCTCCGTGATCGCGGAATTTCCTTCGCGATCGCGGAAGCCAATGAACAGATGCCCCAAATCCTTCTCCGCAATCGCATCCTGAGCCTCGTGATCGCATAGACCAACCATAGCCTTCTCCGCGATCGCACTGCATTTCCCGCTATCACGTAGGCCAGTCCAGCAGCCTCCAAATTTTCCTTCTTCGCGATCGCACCCAAGGGTCCACGATCTCATAAGACAAAACCCAGACCCCTCATTTTCTTCTCCGCGATCGTACAACAAAGGCTGCGATCGCATAGAGTACCAGCAGCACCAGAAACCAGCAACAACAATTCACTCCGAAATGACTCGAAACCACCCTGAAACACACCCGAGGCCCTTGGAACCCCGTCCAACACACGACTTAATCCCATAACATCCCACTAACTTGCTCGAAGCTTCAAATCACCTTAAACAACGCCGAAATCATGAATCGCATAAAACTTCAACTTTATGAACTTTGAAATTTCCACCTTTCACATCCAATGCCGAAACCTATCAAACCACGTCCGATTGACCTCAAATTTTGCACACAAGTCATACTCGACATTACAGACCTGCTCCAACTTCCAAAATCGCATTCCGACTCTGATATCAAAATCTCCACTCCCAGTCGAATTCTTCAAAACCTTCAAATTCTAACTTTAGCTAAATAACCTCAAATTGACTTCCGGATATCCGAATTCACTTTCGATCGCGCCCCCAACTCCCGAATCACCATACGAAGCTATTCGCAGACTCGGAATCCCAAATGAACATCAAAATCATTGAAATGCACTTTAAGCCAAATTTAGGAAATTCCTTCAAAAAAGCTTATTTCTACAATATATGCCGAAACGCTCCTGGGTTATCCAAATCCCGATCCGGACATACGCCCAAGTCCGAAATAATCATACAATCCTGCTGGAGCCTTCGTATCCTGATTCCTAGGTCGTTTACAAAAAATTCCAGTCTTACTCAATTTCTTCAACTTAAGGCTTCTGAAGTGAGAATTTTCCTTTCAATTTAACTCCGAACCTCCTGAATTTCAACTCTGACCATACACACGTCACAATACCCAAAATGAAGCTGTTCATGACTTCCAACTGCTGAACGACCCGCTGGATCTCAAAACGACCGGTCGGGTCGTTATAGTAGGAGTCCCTCCGGAGTCTGTACACACCCCTAGTGAGCGTAGGTACCTACTAAGTGCGAGTGCCGAGTGACGAGTGATTGGGAGGCATGAGTGACTGGGAGGTGCTAAGAGACTATTAATGAGGGATTGTGAGGTGTTTAGTGACTTATTATGAGTGATGATTTTTCCCGAGGGGCAGTTTATAATGATATTTTGATGAGCTTTTGATTATGATTCTCTTCATTTTTCATACTGAGATATTTGGGAGTTTACTGAGAAACATTTGAAAATATACTTGTTCAAAGGATTTTCATGGGAATTGATTTTCAAACATATGTACTAGATGTATAATTTATTCAGAATCAATATTTTACTAATTGTGAATTGATGTTTGGTACTGTGTGATTATTATCTTCAGACTTGATTTATTTCATTACTACTGAGTTGGCGTACTCATCATTACTCCCTGCACCTTTGTGTGCAGATCCAGGTACTGGTCTTAGCAGTAGTCACTTGCATCCGTTCGGCATCAGCTTTGGGATTTCGAGGTAGCTGTCCACCGTCCGCGGCTTCTCTATTTCCCTTCCTTCGTTTATCATTTAGCATTTTTTTCTGAGACATGGTTTGTGAAATTAGCAGTTTTAGTATTCTTCTTAGATGCTCGTGATCAGTTGACTCCAGTGCTAGGTAAATAGTTTAGACTGTTAGATTATTAATGTTGTTTAAAGACTTAGAGAAATTTTATATTTATTATGCTGGTTATTAATGATTTTGAGGAATTTTATTAAAGAAAATGTGTAGTTATGTGATGGTTGGCTAGCCTAGTTTCACGATTGGCGCCATCACGACCTGTTAGGTTTTGGGGCCGTGACAATCTCATTTTTCTTCCAATTGATTCACTAATAATTGATGAATATAACCATGGAATCATGAAGTATAATCACTTTTGGATGTAGAACACTTACCCAAGTCAAAGTCGCAAAGAACTCCTAAAAATTGCCCAAAAACCAAGCACCAAAATCCAAAACGAAAATGGAAAAAATGACCAAGTTTCGATCCTTAAGATTTCTGCCCAGGTTCTCATTTGTGGACAAAAACTTCACACTTGCGAATGAACAGTAAACTCCAATGAACAGTGTTTGCAATTGAGAATGAACAGTGTTCCCAATTGCGAATGAATAGTGCCTCACTAGAAACCAGCAAACCCAAACTTCTCCGAAATGATCTGAAACCACCCCAAAACTCATTTGGAACCTCCTAGACACAAACCATATATGAATTTCAATCATAAAACACGTTACGAACATGCTTGCGCACTCAAACACTGAAACATTGTCATCTTGACCCGATATTGACCATGGTCAAACTCCAAATTTCTTAACCTTACTTGTCTTTCAACCAATGATCCAAAATACGTCAATCAAATTACTTAAAATATTGCTCATTTTAGCACACATTATACACCTCACTATCATGGTCATGTGGTAGGCACTAGTCCATAAATACCGGTATTATAGCTCGGACCGTATTTTTTTCCCAAAATGTCAAAATTTGACGAAACTCATTTTTTTCGATTTGCTTACCCTCACTCCTTCACGAATTTAGTCATCACTTGTTGAAATAGCATAATACCTATAATCTCAAAATAATCTCTTTCCCAATCTTACGTCGATTAACTTACGACGAAACTTCAACGTACGAAAATGCGGGATGTAATATCTCATTTTCGAGCTTTCATCAAATTTATTTATGGCGTACTTTCACGTAGGAAAGTATGGGGCATAATAAAGATGTCACGACCCAAAATCTACCTTAGGTCGTGAGGGCGCCTAACGTCGCCATCAGGCTAGCCAATGGTGATTGATCAACTAAATTACTCGTTTTTATTACTTTTGAAATCGTACTTTCTGTTAATTAAATAGTATAAAATTGATTTTACATGGTAAAATGATAATAATTACGTGATTATCAAACAAAACATCCAGTAGATACTTTCTGTTAATTAAATAGTATAAAATTTATTTTACATGGTAAAATGATAATAATTACGTGATTACCAAACAAAACATCCAGTAGAAGCGCCAAAACCCCGTGTCACAAGTGCATGAGCATCAACTAGAAAATATAATAAAGTACAACATCTGTCTGGAATACAAGTTAGACAAGAGAATATAAATAACTCTGATGGAGGCTCTGTATGCTGCGGATCGTAACAAGGAATACAACTCACGGTAAAGTCTCTGCAATAGCTGCGCCTTTGCGCCCAAAAGACCACCACACTTATATGTACCTACAGAATAACTGCAGCAAGTGCAACATGAGTACATAAATCAACGCGTACCTAGTAAGTATCTAGACTAACCTCGTAGAAGTATGGGCGAGGGGTTGACCTCGACATCGACACTTACTAGTGGTCCAATAAATAAAATATAGTAGGAAGTAAATAGATGTGAGGAAGAGTAAATAAATAAAATAAACAAGTATGAATACGTCGTACAACCCTCCTCTCAACAATAAACTCAAGCTCTCAATTAGTAGTTATCTCCTCAACTGGAGTATATGCATATAAGGGACCTCACCAGATAGGTCTTCACAATCCAAATCAAGAAAACTCACAGATACATTGGTTTCTTGTCAAATATTACACACGATTCCATAAGAGTATTTTATAGAAATGTCGAGGCGTACAACCCGATCCCATCATAATGTGCACACTACCGAGGTTTGAATGGCACAAACCATAAATAAATCAATTATACTACTGAGGCGAATGACCCGCTCCCATGAGACTGTGGTACATAATCCTGCTGATGCGAACGACTCTATCCAATCATAATGTGCGCACTGCCGAGGGTCAAACGACACGAACCCATTAGAATAAGAAGTTTTAATGGGTCCTTGACCCCACTCACGAATCAACGTGTGAGTTATGAACTTTAAGGAAGCTTTCCGATGTTAACAACGCTGGAGAAATTCGTAACGGGAGCACAATTATCCTGCGGCTAAGTCAAGTACAACATCATATCATTAAAATAGCTAGTCTATCACTCGATGCAAGTCTAGTCTCAAGTCGTAACGTAAAATAAAGGAATTTACTAGGAAAGGAAAAACTCAAATAGTAAATTTATAGCATGGCGGGAATCTATGTCTACCTGGACATAGCATGAATCTAGCTACGGACGGAATCTCGTAACCCCATGTGTACGTAGCCCCCGCATCAAGTAACATAGATCAAATTCATCACATAGGGATAGTTTCCCCCTCGCATGGTTATACGGGAGACTTACCTCACTTTGAAGTTCCATAATCGGCTCCAACGCCACTCTAAAACCTCAAACCGATGCCCGTCGCCCCAAAACTAGTCAAATAATATGCAACCCTAGAAAAAAATATACTCTAATACTCGTAATAAATCAATTTATAACAATTTACAACTCCGCTCGAAAACTCCATAAAGTAAACCCCCGGGATCACATGCCCGGAACCCAACAAAACTTACAAAATTCGACAACCTATTCCGATAAGAGTTCAACCATACCAATTTTATCAAATTCCGATAACGAATCGACCTCCAAATCATCATTTTTTGTTTCTGAAACATTTTTTCAAAAATCGCATTCTTCCAATTGATTCAATAATAATTGATGAATATAATCATGAAATATAATCATTTTCGGATATAGAACACTTACCCAAGTCAATGCCGTGAATAACTCCTCAAAATCGCCCAAAAAGCGAGCTAAAAAATCTAAAACGAAAATGGAAAAATGACCAAGGTTTGATCCTTAAGTCTTCTGCCTAGGTTCGCATTTGCGAATGAACAGTAAACTCCAATGAACATGTCACGACCCAAACCGATGGACCGCGACGGGCACCCGGTACCTTACTCAACCGAGTACCAATATAACGTATCTTTCTTATTACATCATCATACACCCGTGACATACGGCCTAATAGGCCAACATGATCATTTAAAAACTCAAAACATAGGCCGACAAGGTCGTACAATCTTTCAGGTACACGACATATGTCTACAAGCCTCTAAGAGTACATAAACGTCATACATGTCGGGATAGGGCCCCGCCATACTAATCAGTACATGTCCTAATTATACTGACCTCATAAGCAACTCCGGAGAAGATAGAGCACACCAACACCTTCTGTTGAGCCGATAGCCTACTTGGAGGACTCTCGACCTGTCGATCAGGACCTGCGGGCATGAAACGCAGCGGCCCCATGCAAGAGGGACGTCAATACGAAATAATGTACTAAGTATGACAGGCAATATACTGAAAGTTGAAACTGAACTGATAATATAATAACTGCAAGTAACTGGAAGTCAAAGATAATCTGAAGATATGCTTACCTGCTGATACTAACTCAACTCTCTCAATACAGTAAGTAAAATAGATGTCCGACCCTATAAGACTCAATATGTATATATATATATATATATATATATATATATGCTCTGTTGTAGTAGGCTCTCTCATAGGCACTCAGCCATACTAGGCTTTGTATATCGACCAACTGGGCTCGCTCATAGGCACTCGGCCGCAACAGGCTCGGTATGTAACTTACCATCTGATTAGAGGTTTCCCAATAGGGGCCTGCCAATCGATTATAGCTCGATGGTAATGAAAATACTTTAATACTTTAATACTTTAATAGTGTAAATATAAACTCTCTGCTTTCTTGACTGGAAGAAAGAAATACTCAATTTAATATGAGTCCCGATAAGGAGAATATTGTAACTTACAAAACATAGAAAAATATACGTAAATTCTGGGACATGAATTTTTCTTTATGCCTCGTTATCAAACTCGTGTAATTACGAGATAATGCCAAAATGAAAAAAAGGGCTTAGCTGTAACGACCCGACCGGTCGTTTTGAGCCCTAGCGCATCGTTCAGCGGTTGGAAGTAATGAACAGCTTCATTTTAGGTATTTGTGACTTGTGTGTATGGTCAGAATCGAAATTCAGGAAGTTCAGAGTTAAATTTAAAGGAAAATTCTCATTTCGGAAGCTTTAAGTTGAAGAAATTGATGAAGACAGGAATTTGGAGTAAACGACCACGAAATCAGGTTCCGAAGGTTCCTGCAGGATCGTATGATGATTTCAGACTGGGGCGTATGCCCAGATCGGGTTTTGGAAAACTCGAGAGCGTTTCAGTGTATATTGTGGAAATCAGCAATTTTAGAAAAAAATTCCTAAATTTGGCTTAAAGCGCATTTCAATGATACTGATGACCGTTTGGGATTTCGAGTTTTGTAATAGCTTCGTATGGTGATTCCGGAGCTGGGAGCGCGATCGAAAGTGAATTCGGAGGTCCGCATGTTGTTTTGGAGTCATTTGGCTAAAGTTAGAAATTCAAAGGTTTTGAAGATTTTGATCGGTAGTGGAACTTATGATATCGGGGTGGGAATGCGATTCTGGAAGTTGGAGCAGGTCCGTAATGTTGAATATGACTTGTGTGCAAAATTTGGGGTCAATCGAGGGTGATTTGATAGGTTTCGACATCGGAAGTGGAAGTTTAGAATTTCAAGTTCTTAAAGATTGGTATTGGAGGGCGATTCCTCGTTTCAATGTTGTTTGATGTGATTGAAGGCTTCGAGCAAGTCCGTGTTATGTTTTGGGATAGGTTGGTATGATTGGACAGGGTCCCGGGGGCCTCGGTTGGATTTCGGGAGGTTAACGGATCAAGTTAAAAGTGGGAAAAGGGCTGAAGCTTGTTGTTATCTGGTGTAATCGCACCTGCGAGGCTTTGGTCGCAGGTGCGGCCAGGGGCGACGTACGTGCGAGATTAGGGCTGGAGCTGGGGGACCGCAGGTGCGGGAGATTTGGTCGCACCTGTGAAATCGCAGGTGCGAAGAGTGGGTTGCAGGAGCGGTATTTTGCTGGGGCAAGTCAGGGTCGCACCTGCGATGGAATGTTCGCAGGTACGGAGCCGCAGGAGCAGCTGTTGGACCGCAGGTGCGAAGGAGGCCTGGGCAGAATGTTTAAAGACAGGTTTTTGTCATTTTTCACTCATTTTTCATATGCTATGGGTGATTTTGGAGGGCTCTTCAAGGGAGATTTCATCAGGGATCAGAGGTAAGTTGTTCCTTCTCGCTTCTAAGGTTAAATACAAGGTTATTACATGGATTTGAACATGAGAATTGTGGGAAAAATTAGGAATTTTGAAGAAAACCTAGAACATTTGGTAAATTTGATTTTAGCCTTGAATTGAGCAAAAATGTTGGAGTAAATTGTATAATTAAACTTGTCGAGCTATGGGTAGGGATTATCTTCAAGAAATTTCGAACATCGGGCACGGGGGACGGAGGAAAACTTGGTCATTTCATTGAGCCGGGTTGGGGAACTTTGTAATTTGAATTGTATTACAAGCAATAGAGTATAATCTTATCGAATTGTCGTTATTTGGATAAGAGGCCGTCGTGCACCCATTGGAGTCGTCGGAAGGCTTGGAAGCCGTTTATCGGATTGCGGAGCGAGGTGAGTCTCCTTTCTAACCTCGTAAGAGGGAATTGTCCCCCATAGGTGATATATATATGCTATGTGTAATTGTTTTGGGGGCTGCGTACGCACAAAGTGATGAGAGTCCGTACGTAGCGACTATTATGTCATGTCGGGTAGTTATAGGGCCCACATCATGCCTTATATTTTTCGTTGTAACGTTTTATATGTTGTGAATCTTGTTATACGTAGCTTTGTTTCTATGAGATTTATGGAAGTTAAAATAACATGAAAATGAGTTGTTTTACGAAAATGTAATATGAAAATGAATTGTTTTACGGGAAGTAATACGAAAGTAATTGGTTATGGAAAGTAATATGAAAAGAAAAGAATATTGTGTGTGCATGTGATCGCTTCGCAATTTACTTTCCGCGAGCGATGTGTGATTTCCCCCACTCTTATGGGATCGGGACGGACGCCAGGCGGATTTAAAGGTGCACTTGTGGGACGGGCTGATCGATCCTCGGCAGTGCACAGGTATGATTAAATTGAAAGACACACTTTTGGTTCAGGCCATTCGATCCTCGGCAGTGCGCAGTCATGACTATGGTAAGCATGCACTTTTTGGACGGGTCGTTCGATCCTCGACAGTGCATAGCATTTTTTTCTTACGACTCCGGCCGGTTGTCTTATTCCTGTGTGCGCATGACTATTTGGTATTGTTTCTTGGATATTGACTTGGCAAATAATTGAGGAAAAGAAAATGGAAATCTTTATTTACATTAGTATTTGGGGAAAAGGAAAGTGGAAATTGTTATTTACTTTCGGTATTTACTTGGATTTCTTGTACTTCATACGTATTTGTTGCCCACTGTCTCACATGCCTACTATTTCATTATATCATGCTATATTATACTGATGGACCTTAGTGAGTGTCGAGTCGACCCCTCGTCACTACTTCTTCGAGATTAGACGGGATACTCACTGGGTACATACTTGTTTATGTACTCATGCTACACTTGCTGTGCATTTTGTTGCACAGGTACCGTCTTAGCCCAGTGACCGATCTTGAGACTTATGGGCTGCATTCTTCCGGAGGTGTTCCGCAGCCGACATAGTCTCCCTCCTATGTACATGTATTTATTTTAAGGTCTTTGTCCAAATTCCTCGGACAAGTGTTGTATTATTGTATACGTTCTTAGTAGTTGCTCATGTACTTGTGTCACCGGGTTCTGGGGAGGTGTTGAGATCTATTTTATTGGATTGAATTGATTTCCCGTCGCTTTTAATTTACAAAAACAAAAATTATTATTATTTAATTGGATTATGAAATCCAAGAAAGGACAATTATTTCGAAAATGTTAAATAGGAAAGTATTTTAATTGATTAAGGGGTTGGCTTGCCTGAC
This sequence comes from Nicotiana undulata, assembly GCA_005239495.1. Lineage (NCBI taxonomy): Eukaryota > Viridiplantae > Streptophyta > Magnoliopsida > Solanales > Solanaceae > Nicotiana > Nicotiana undulata. The sequence goes on along the minus strand of ML270195.1, from coordinate 42,733 downwards.
TGTGGTGTCCGGCGCCATCACAACCCACAGATTTTGGGTCGTGACAACGTGGTATCAGAGCCCTAGGTTCCCCTAGGTTTCACGAGTCATGAGCAAGTCTAGTAGAGTCTTGCGAATCGGTACGGAGATGTTTGTACTTATCTTCGAGAGGCTATAGGGCTGTAGGAGTACTTCCATTCTTGATTCCCCGTCGTGCAATTTGATTCCCTTAAAGCTTATGCCCATGTTTCCTTCCTGCTCAATCATACGCGTCGCGAAGCACTTGTTATGGATCGGGAATTTGAGATGTCGTAATGGTGCCACATATATGGCCGTGAAGTCTTCCGTGCATAATTGTTTGTGCTGTTGTTGACCTACGAGAAGAATGATATGATTGTTTCAGCTAGTAGCTGTGTTTCTGGGAGCCTTGGGGTTACTCTCAAGTTATGAGGATGCTTACAATTGGTTGTCGCGCATTGTGGGAGTGATGATAGAATGCTTGCCCACATGTTGGGTGCTGAATGGTTTGAAGGGAGGACTTTTCAAGGCGTGATTTTGAGGTCTCAGTATTGTAGTTCCGGCAGTGTTATATTCACCTGTGATGTGGTATCCGTGTTTGATCAAGTAGGTTGCGTTAAGTCCGCCGGTGTTATGGCTCTTCAGCCGCATGCGGTTAAAGTGTTTGGAAGCATTGTGGAAGAAGCAGTCGTCAGAGATCGTGGTGAGTAGTGGTTCAAAATTTAATAGCTACTCCTGCTGATGGCAGCTCGAGAAAGAGGATCAGAAAGGGGATCTTCGGAGAGTCTGAAGTGTGGTGATTTGTTGGTTTAAGAGCTTCGGAGTATGTTATGGAATTCAGGCCGCAGTTTGGAAGCATGTGATGAAGAAAGTCACGAGAGACGTGTCAGATAGCGGCTAAATTTCTGGAAGGCCAAGTGGAAGGGACGGAAGTCGGTAGTCGTTTAAAGAAAAGAGTTTAACAAGTGAAAGAGTGGTAGCGTAGCACATAAGGTCGGTGGTAGGAATGATTCCTATTTTTAGGGAACGTCGGAGTTATTTGAGAGTTCTAGTGGATCGGAGGATGTGGTGGTGTAACAATGAGATGTCTAGGAGAAGCGGGCAGGCAGGCAAGGTTAGTGAATTAGAGCTGGCTTAGGATGGGATATTGATGTCATAGAGGGTTTGCAACATAGCATTGTTGGACGGTGTCTGTCGGTGGTTTCCACAGGTGAGTTATCTTCTAGAGATAGGTTAGCGGTTGTGTGGTTGGCTATTTTCTGCGGCTATTCGCTAGTAGGCAGAATGTGTGAATGGTGCTAGGGGATTTGGTTATTTAGGGAGTGCTAAGAGGAAAGTTCGAAAGGGCTGGACGGGTTGGTTGAGCAAGAGCATGTTAGCAAATGAGAAAGGAGTTCAGCAAGGTCTTCAGTGGTGCAAAAGTGGCTTCGAGCTAAGTGGGGGAGTCCCATCTCCTGCAGTTGGGTTGTAGGATCGTGTTCTCATAGGGTTGCGGATTTATCGGAGGATTTGGCAAGTTGTAAGGGCAGTGACTTAGTCATTTACTTCATTTAGAGGATGTTCATGTGCTGGAAGAGCCTTGGAGTTGATCGTATTTGGGACCAGTCAGAGTGGGTGACTCTCAGTAGTGGTCCTAGTAATTCGAAGATTTGAGAATGCGGTGTATAAGGGTTTCAAGCAGCAATATGATTAGGAATCAAGCTTTTGCAGCGTAGTTTCTGGGGAAGGGAAAGATGATCGGAGTAATATGATCAGAGTATCCTATGTTATTCTCAGCATGCATGATAGTATTGAAGGAGTGAGAGAAACAGACTCCGGGTTGTGCGAAGAGCCATTTGAAAGGGGCATGAAACGGGCTGCGGGATTTAGGCAGCACGGTCTCGTGAATCAGGGTCACTCGGAGTGAGTAAGGATTGAGTTGCTATGAGTTAAACTGAGCTACTTTTGTCTCCGGGCAGTAGAGGATCATTTAAAAGGAAAAGGGATGTGGTTAGCCTTATCTAGGGTTGAAATGGCACATGCTCGGCAGTGATCAATTCATTTTGTATGATTGAGTATGCGTGTGGTATGTGCAGATGTGCGTAGGGCTTGTCGGTCGTCGTGATAGATTTCAGTTGGAAGCATTCAAGCGCTATGGCCTGTAAGGTATAAGCGGATCCCGGAAGGTTTATGGTGGTTCAGACCATTACTTAAGGAATTTGTGTGTCTTGAGATTGTGAGAATTCGCTTATGTGTTGTTACCATTCCCGGGAATTAAGGTAAGTAAAGGTTTTCTTCATCATAAAGTGTTCACCTGTAACGACCCGACCGGTCGTTTTGCGTATTAGGATCACGTTCCCTTAAATGAAACCTTCCATAGAGGCTATTCGTTCTTTATGACTTGCGGGGACGGTTGGTTCAGGATTTGGTAGTGTTTTGAGTGATTTAGAAACACTTGGTTCCTTATGGTTGGCCTTTTTGGCCAAGTTTGACTTCGGTCAACATTTTGAGCAAACGACCTCGGAATCGAGTTATGATAGCTCCAGTATCTTCGTATGATGATTTCGGACTTGGGCGTATGTTCGGCTCGGGTTTTCGACCCGGGAGCATTTTGTTGCCCGAAATGGAAATCATGATTTCCTTATGTTTGGAACTTGGTTTGGGACGTGATTTTATGCTATCGAGGTCCGAATGGAATTCCGGGACCGGGAATAGTTCTGTATGGTCATTTATGACTTGTCTGCAAAATTTATGGTCATTCTGAGTAGTACAGGTCTGTTCGGTGCATTGAAGTGAATTCTAGAATCTTAAGTTCTTAAGTATGATTCAATTTGGTTTTGAGGTTAAATTATGAGTTTCGCTATTGTTTTTCATGTTCCGGAAGTTCGAGCGAGTCCTTATCATGAATACAGACTCGCCGGTGCTTTTGGACGGGGTCCCGAGGGGCTCGGGTGGGTTTTGTCCCCCGGGAGCTAAGTTGGAAAAATCAAATATTTGCTGTCTGGTTTCCTTCTTCGCGATCGCAGAAGGACGGTCGCGATCACGGAGAAGGAACTTGGCTGGGTTGTTGATTGTTCTTCGCAATCGCGGAAGGTTGGGTCCTTGGCCTTCGCGATCGCATCCCAATCTTCGCGATCGTGGAAGGCTGGGTTCCATGCCTTCGCGATCGCAACCCCATCTTCGCGATCGCATAGTGTCAAGTCAGGGCCGGGCACAGTTTCTCTTCGCGATCGCAGGACATCTGCCGCGATCGCAGAGGTCTGGCCAGTTGACCTTCGCAATCGCAAGCCCCTTGTCGCAATCGCAGTGAAGAAATAACTGGGCAGTTTTATTAAATTCGAGACTTAGCCTATTTCCTCCATTTTCATCTTCCTCCCCAAGCCTTTAGAGAGCTCTTCAAGGAACCTTCAACCATTGTTATTGAGGTAAGTAAATTCCATGGTTTTACTAAGTTTTAACATCAATTCCTAGCTAATTCTCTCTTCTAAATCATCAATTCTTGAAATTTGGTAGCAAATTAGGGCTTATGGGAGAATTAGTGAATTATCCGTTCTAAGCCATGAATTCATCTATAAATCACATAATTGTGATCCTTAGGCTTCGGGTAAGTGATTCCTTCAAAAATTCTCGAAATCCGAACATGTGGGCCCGGGGTAGTAATTCCCAAAACCTTCAAGAATGCCTAATTTTGGGTTTATTGGTTAATTCTTCTTCTTTGAACTTAAATTGATTCAATTACGCTATATTTGGCTAGTTGCGAGCCGTTGAGGGTAGATTTCGGAGATTCGGGCGCATCCTCGATCTGAGGGGTGATTTGGTCCCGAGGTGAGTCTCCTTTCCAACCTCGTAAGGGGGAAATGTCCCCATAGGTTCCTTATTTATTATGTATACATGTTGTGGGGGCCGCGTACGTACCAAGTGACGAGACTCCGTACGGGGCGACTATTTTGCTATGTCGGGTAGCTTTAGGACTCACGAGCATGCCTCTATGTGCCTTATTTGTACCTTGTATAAAGTGTAAGTTGAGATTGTTGTTGAGATGACATAGAAAGGTGAAGTATTATGATTTCAATCCCAGTTGGCTACAGTGGTATTGGCACAGTCCTGTTGAGTTCACTGTTGAGTCGGTACACATATGTACCTATATACGTATATGCACTTGTTGTCGAGTCAGCACATGAGTCGCATACTGGAGGCGCGATCCTGGGTCAAGTTATATATTATTATTATTGAGTCAAGACACGAGTCGTAGTTTGGAGGCGCGATCGTGGGTGAGCTTATATATTATTATTATCGATTCAGCACATGAGTCGCATGTATGATTCGCGATCGTGGGTAGCTTATCATTATCGAGTCAGAACACGAGTCACAGGCATGATGCGCGATCGTGGGTATCTTATCATTATCGAGTAAGCACACGAGTCGCAGACTAGATGCGTGATCGTGGGTCAGCTTATTACTATTGAGTCAGCACGCGAGTCGCAGGTATGATTCACGATCGCGGGTAGCTTATGACCTCAGTCCTTATGACCACCCTTATGACTCCGGCCGATTGTCTTGTCTAGTATTGTATTATCACTTGAGTTTGAGTCACTTATAGTGGGATTGACAAGTATTGTGTAAACGGAGAATTTGGCACTTGCAGTTCATTTTCAGTTGTTATTTGGATTACATCATTTGCTCTTGTACTTGTTGATTTCTTCTTCACATTCCTACTGCTTTAGCCATACCTCTTTTTATATTATATTGCTGGACCTTAGTGAGTATCTAGTCGACCTCTTGTCACTACCTCTTCGAGTTTAGACGGGATACTCACTGGGTATATATTTATTTATGTACTCATGTTGCACTTCTTCTTCTTCTGTACATGATTATACATGTCTGGAGGTTGGTACATCTGGTTATCAGGCCGGTGCTAGATACTGACGTGTGTGATTAGACATCACGGTGAGCTGCTCTTCCTGGCGACCTCCTAGCAGCACCCTGAAGTTCCTTTTGTTATTTTCCCCGTCTATTTCATCCAGACTGTGGATTTGTATATATATATATATCTTGTATATTCTAATAGTTGCCCGTGACACTCGTGACACTAGTCCCTGGCACACACGTAGCATATATTATGGGTTTTGGGTTGTATATATTATATAGATATGCTTATCGTTTGGTTCACGTGTTTATGGTTTTATTTCATATCACAGGCTATTACCATATTCATAACTGATTAAAATTGGTATATGTTGGAATAATTACTCAATCGGGAAGGGTAACACTTAGTGAAATTTACGTTGGCTTGCCTAACCCCGCTGTTGGGCGCCATCACGACCTTAATTAGGATTTGGGTCGTGAAAGCGTGTTATTAGAGCCTTAGGTTCACGTAGTCTCACGAGTCACGGGCAGACCCAGTAGAGTCTTGCCGATCGGTACGGAGACGTCTGTACTGATCTTCAGGAGGCTATAGGGTGTTAAGAAACTCATCTTTGTTCAGATCCTATCATGCAATCGATGATGTACTCAAATTTGATATTCTACTCATAGATGTTGAGTACGCGTGCTTCTCATGTTCATGACTCGGGAGAGGCTGCTACCCCCGCCGCCCGAGGCCGTGGTAGGGACAAGGGTAGGGCACCTGCTCGAGGTAGGGGACGAGGGCGTCCCAGAGCTGTACCAGTTGCACCACTTGAAGATCCTATTATCGAGGAGCAGTATGAGTTGTCTCCAGTTGCTCCTGCTCCAGCGGACTTTATGACGGCGCCAGGCTTCCAGGAGGTCATGGGCCGCATGTTGAGATTTATGGACACCATGTCTTAGGCAGGCGTACTTCTAGCAGATCCTGCCACTTCCCAGGCGGGAAGGGGAGTTCAGAACCCTACCGCTCAGGCCACCGGACAGGCAGCAACACATCACACTCCGAGTACACCGCCCGTGGGTGGGGTTCAGCCTATAGTAGCACAACCAGATCCCAGGCCAGTTGCAGAGGGCAGCTAGCAGAACATGCTAGATAGATGGACCTGACTTCGCCCTCAAGTCTTCGGGGGTGAGTGGGGTGAGGATGCCCAGGATTTCATTGACAGGTGCAGGGACAAACTGCACAATATGAGGATATTAGTGTCACATGGGGTAAACTTCACTACATTCCAGCTTGAGGGTAGAGCTCGCCGCTAGTGGCAGTCATATGTTCTTAGCAGGCCAGTGGATTCTCCTCCTATCACCTGGAGTCAGTTAACTTAGTTATTTCTTGATAGATACATTCCGCCGTCTAAGAGGGAGGAGCTTCGGGGTCAGTTTGAGCAGTTAGAGAAGGGGCAGATGCCTGTGACTGATTATGAGGCGGGATGATCAGAGTTATCCCGCCATGCTCTCATGATATTGCCCACTGATGCCGAGAGGGTGCGGCGGTTCGTGGCAGGCTTACATCCAGGTATCAGGACCTCTATGGCCAGAGAGGTAGAGATGGGTGCCCCATACCAGCTTGTAGTCAAGATAGCTCGACGGATTGAGGGTTACCGACTGAGGAGTAGGGAGCAGGATCTGCAGGGTCAGCAGGACAAGAGGGCCAGATTCTCAAGTGACTTCAGAGGCGCTCCAGCTTGGGGCAGGGGTCAGTTCGGAGGCAGTCCGTTCAGTAGTCCTTCATATACAGCACCTCCACTACCTTCCAGGGGTGTTCTAGCGAGGCCTCAATTCAGCGCCATGCCAGAGCGCTCCTACCGTCCTCTAGCCATCCACAGTTCATCCAGTGGTTACTCCAGCCGTCAGAGATCCTCTGGTTCCTATTTCAGTGTTGTGTGAGATGATTCTCATCGCACTCCGGCCATTCGGGACTCTTACCCTTCAGGACAGCAGGATATGTCACATTTGAGATGCTACGAGTGTGGGGACTTAGGCCACGTGAGGAGGGATTTCTCCCACTATCGGGGCAAGGCCGTGCAGCAGAGTCACCAGCCTATGATTTGAGCACCAGCAGTTCGACCACATAGGGGTGGGGGTCAGTTTGGCAGGGGCCGTCCTAGAGGGGGAGGCCAGTCAGAAGAGGGTCAGCCAACTCCAGCTCATTTTGGGGGAGCTCAGTCTTCAGGTGCTACAGCCAGATTCTATGCTATTTCGGCCAGATCAGACACAGTGGCCTCAGACGCCGTGATTACAAGTATTACTTAAGTCTGTGGTAGGGAGGCTTCAGTTCTATTTGATCCACGGTCTACATACTCATTTGTTTCCGCATTATTTGTTCATTTTCTTGAGGTTCCTCGTGAGTTCTTGGGTTCTCCCTTGTATGTGTCCACCCCTGTGGGCGGTTCCGTAGTAGTAGATCGGGTCTACCTATCTTGTGTGATTACTTTCTGTGGGCTTGAGACTAGAGTCGATCTGTTATTGCTTGATATGGTTGATTTCGAGGTTATTTTGGGTATGGATTGGCTATCTCCTTATCATGCTGTGTTGGATTGCCATGCCAAGACAGTTACATTATGCCTGAGTCGCCGAGGTTAGAGTGGAGGGGTTCTTCAGTTAGTGCATTCAGTCGGGTCATTTCCTATATGAAGGCTCGGCACATGGTCGAGAAGGGTTGCTTAGCTTACCTTGCTTTTGTGCGGGACACCACCACCGAGTCTCCTACCATTGAATCGGTGCCTGTCGTTCGAGAGTTTCCAGATGTGTTTCCCTCAAACCTTCCAAGCATGCCTCCAGATCGAGATATAGACTTCTATATTGATTTGGCTCCAGATACTCAGCCTATTTCCATTCCCCCATATCGTATGGCTCCGAAGGAGCTAAAGGAAATGAAGGAGCAGCTTGAGGAGTTGTTGGCCAAGGTATTCATCAGGCCGAGTGTGTCGCCGTGGGGTGCTCCAGTCTTATTTGTGAAGAATAAGGATGGGTCTATACGGATGTGCATTGACTATCGCCAGTTGAATAAAGTGACCATTAAGAACAAGTATCCTCTGCCGCGCATTGATGATTTGTTTGACTAGTTGCAGGATGCACGGATATTTTCTAAGATTAATCTCAGACCGGGTTATCACCAGTTGAAGATTCGGGCTTCTGATGTTCTGAAGACTGCATTCCGCACCAGATATGGCCATTATAAGTTTCTAGTAATGTCCTTTGGCTTGACTAATGCCCCAGCAACATTTATGGACTTGATGAATAGGGTGTTCTGGCCGTTTATCGACTCCTTCATTATTGTTTTCATTGATGATATATTGATCTACTCACGGAGGCTTGGTGAGCACGAACAACATTTGAGAGTTGTGCTTCAGACCTTGCGAGAGCAGAAGCTATATGCTATGTTCTCCAAGTGCGAGTTTTGGTTGGAGTCGGTGGCATTTCTAGGGCATGTGGTATCCGGAGAGGGTATCAAGGTTGATCCGTAGAAGATTGAGGCAGTTCAGAGTTGGCTGCGGCCTACTTCAGCTTCAGAGATCAGGAGTTTTCTGGGTTTAGCCGGCTATTACCATCGATTCATGGAGGGATTCTCCTCTATTGCAGCTCCACTGACTAGATTGTCTCAGAAGAATGCCTCGTTTCAATGGTCCGATGAGTGTGAGGCAAGCTTTCAGAAGCTCAAGTCAGCATTGACCTTAGCACCAGTTTTATCATTGCCTTATGAGTCTGGGATGTATACTGTATATATTGCGACGCTTCATGCGTCGGGTTGGGATATGTGTTGATGCAGGATGGCAAGGTTATTGCTTATGCTTCGTTCCAGCTGAAGGTTCATGAAAAGAATTATCCTGTGCACGACTTAGAGTTGGCGGTGATTGTTCATGCTTTGAAGATTTGGCGGCACTATTTGTATGGTGTGTCATGTGAGGTCTACACTGACCACCGTAGTTTGCAACATCTGTTTAAGAAGAGGGACCTTAATTTGAGGCAGCGGAGATTGCTTGAGTTGTTAAAAGACTATGATCTCACTATTCTGTATCACCTGGGCAAGGCGAATGTAGTAGCAGATGCTTTGAGTAGGAGTGCAGCGAGTATGGGTAGCTTGGCCTACATTGCAGCTGAGGAGAGAACTTTAGCCTTCGACATTCAGTCCTTGGCCAATCGCCTTGTGAGATTGGACCTTTCGGAGCCTCGTCGAGTTTTGGCTCATATGGTTGCTCAGTCTTCATTGTTGGGAGAGATTAAGGCTTGACAGTTTGATGATCCATGTCTTGCAGAGCTTCGGGATACCGTGGTCCAGGGCAGGGCCAAGGAGGTTACCTTGATCGAGGATGGTGTTCTGAGACTCTAGGGCCGATTGTGTGTTCCAGATATTGATGGTCTGAGGGAGAGGATTCTAGCAGAGGCGCACAGTTCTCGGTATTCTGTTCATCCAGGAGAGACGAAGATGTATCGTGATTTGAAGCAGCATTACTAGTGGAGGCGGATGAAGAAGGATATAGTGCAGTATGTGGCTAGGTGTCTCAATTGTCAGCAGGTCAAGTACGAGCACCAGAGGCCAGGAGGCTTGTTTCAACAGATGCCTATTCCTGAGTGGAAATGGGAGCGCATCACCATGGAATTCGTGGTTGGGTTGCCTCGGACTCTACGGAAGGTTGACGCGGTTTGGGTCATTGTGGATAGATTGACAAAATCGGCACATTTCATTCCTGTGGCTACTACTTACACTATAGAGAGGCTAGCTCAGATTTACATTCGAGAGATAGTCCGGTTGCATGGTGTGCCTGTGTCTATTATATCAAATCGAGGTCCTCAGTTCACTTCGCACTTCTGGAGAGCTTTGCACAGCGAGATGGGCACTCAGATAGACCTCAGTTCAGCATTTCACCCTCAGACTGATGGCTAGTCAGAGCGTACAGTTCAGATTTTGGAGGATAGGCTCAGGGCTTGTGTGATTGATTTTGGAGGTCAGTGGGACCAGTTCTTGTATTTGGCGGAGTTTGCATACAATAACAATTATCAGTCCAGCATCGAGATGGCCCTATTCGAGGCGTTATATGGTCGGCGATGTCGTTCTCTTATTGGGTGGTTTGAGCCGGGCGAGGCCAAGTTATATGGCACAGATCTGGTAAGAGATGCTTTGGATAGGGTGAAAGTCATTCAGGAGAGACTCCGCACAGCTCAGTCCAAACAGAAGAGTTACGTAGATCAGCGGATGCGTGATGTAGCATTTATGGAGGGGGATAGGGTTATGCTGAAGGTTTCGCCAATGAAGGGCATTATGAGATTTGGGAAGTAGGGAAAGTTGAGCCCCAGGTTTATAGGTCCATTTGAGGTGTTGAGGCGAGTCGGAGAGGTCGCTTATGAGCTTGCCTTACCTCCAGCCTTATCAGGAGTTCATCCGGTTTTCCACGTATCCATGCTTCGGAGGTATCACGCCAACTTCTCTCACGTAGTTGATTACAGAACTATTCAGTTAGATGAGAAGTTGGGCTACGAGGAGGAGCCACTAGCTATTATTGATAGACAGGACCGCCAGTTAAGGTTCGGTGGAGGTGCCAACCAGTGGAGGAGGCGACTTGGGAGTCCGAGGAGGACGTGCGGAGCAGATATGCACAGTTGTTCAACACTCCAGGTACGATTCTAGCCTCGTTCGAGGATGAACGTTTGTTTAAGAGGGGGGGGGGAGGATGTAACGACCCGACCAGTCGTTTTGCGTATTAGAATCCCGTTTCCTTAAATGAAACCTTCCATAATGGCTATTTGTTCTTTATGACTTGCGGGGACGGGTGGTTCAAAATTTGGGAATGGTTTGAGTGATTTAGGAGCACTTGGTTCCTTATTGTTGGCCTATTTGGCCAAGTTTTACTTCGGTCAATATTTTGAGCAAGCGACCTCGGAATCGGGTTCTGACAGCTCCAGTAGCTTCGTATGATGATTTCAAACTTGGCGTATGTTCGGCTTGGGTTTTCGATGCCTCGAGAGCATTTCGGTGCCCGAAATGGAAATAAGGATTTCCTTATGTTTGGAACTTAGTTTGGGACGTGATTTTATGCTATCGAGGTCCGAATAGAATTACGGGACTGGGAATAGTTCCGTATGGTCATTTATGACTTGTCTGCAAAATTTGAGGTCATTCCGAGTAGTATAGGTCTATTCGGTGCATTGAAGTGAATTCTAGAATCCTAAGTTCTTAAGTTAGATTCACTTTGGTTTTAGGGTTAAATTCTGAGTTTCACTGTCATTTTTCACGTTCCGAAGTCCGAGCGAGTCCTTATCATGAATACAGACTTGCCGGTGCTTTTGGATGGGGTCCCGAGGGGCTCGGGTGGGTTTTCGACCCCCGGAAGCTATGTTGGAAAAACCAGATTTTTGTTGTCTGGTTTCCTTCTTCGCGATCGCAGAAGGATGGTTGTGATCACGGAGAAGGAACATGGTTGGGCCGTTGATTTTTCTTTGCGATCGTAGCTTCCTCTTCGCGATCGTGGAAGGTTGGGTCCTTGGCCTTCGCGATCGCATCCCAGTCTTCGCGATCGCGGAAGGCTGGGTTCCATGCCTTCGTGATCGCATAGTGTCAAGTCAGGGCCGGGCACAGTTTCTCTTCGCGATCGCAGGACCTCTGCCGCGATCGCAGAAGTCTGGCCAGTTGACCTCGCAATCGCAAGCCCCTTGTCGCGATCGCAGTGAAGAAATAACTGGGCAGTTTTATTAAATTTGGGACTTAGCCTATTTCCTCCATTTTCATCTTCCTTCTCAAGCCTTTAGAGAGCTCTTCAAGGAACCTTCCACCATTGTTATTGAGGTAAGTAAATTCCATGGTTTTACTAAGTTTTAACATCAATTCCTAGCTAATTTTCTCTTCTAAATCATCAATTCTTGAAATTTTGTAGCAAATTAGGGCTTATGGGAGAACTAGTGAATTATCTGTTCTAAGCCATGAATTCATGTATAAATCACATAATTGTGATCCTTAGGCTTCGGGTAAGTGATTCCTTCAAAAATTATCGAAATCCGAACATGTGGGCCTGGGGTGGAAATTCCAAAAACCTTCAAGAATGCCTCATTTTGGGTTTATTGGTTAATTCTTCTTTTTTAACTTAAATTGATACAATTACGCCATATTTGGCTAGTTGCGAGCCATCGAGGGTAGATTTCGGATATTCGGGTGCATCCTTGATCCGAGGGGTGATTTCGTCACGAGGTGAGTCTCCTTTCCAACCTCGTAAGGGGGAAATGTCCCCATAGGTTCCTTATTTGTTATGTATACATGTTGTGGGGGCCGCGTACGTACCAAGTGATGAGAGACTGTACGTGGCGACTATATTTTTATGTGGGGTAGCTTTAGGACTCACGAGCATGCCTCTATGTGCCTTATTTGTACCTTTTATGTATTGTAAGTTGAGATTGTTGTTGAGATGACATGGAAAGGTGAAATCTTATGATTTCAATCCCAGTTGGCTACAGTGGTATTGGCACAGTCCTGTTGAGTTCACTGCTGAGTCGGTACACATATGTACCTATATACGTATATGCACTTGTTGTCGAGTCAGCACACGAGTCGCAGACTAGAGGCGCGATCGTAGGTCAGCTTATATATTATTATTATCGAGTCAGAACATGAGTCGCAGACTAGAGGCACGATCGTGGGTCAACTTATATATTATTATTATCGAGTCAGCACACGAGTCGCAGGTATGATTCGCGATCGTGGGTAGCTTATCATTATCGAGTCAGCACACGAGTCGCAGGCATGATGCGCAATCATGGGTAGTTTATCATTACCTAGTCAGCACTCTAGTCGAAGACTGGATGCGCAATCGTGGGTCAGCTTATTACTTTTGAGTTTGCACGCGAGTCGCAGGTATGATTCGCGATCGTGGGTAGCTTATGACCTCAGTCCTTATGACCACCCTTATGACTCCGGCCGATTGTCTTGTCTGGTATTGTATTGAGTCACTTATAGTGGGATTGACAGGTATTGTGTTACCGGAGAATTTGGCACTTGCAGTTAATTTTTAGTTGTTATTTGGGTTACATCATTTGCTCATGTACTTGTTGATTTCTTCTTCACATTCCTACTGCTTTAGCCATTCTTTTTATATTATATTGATGTACCTTAATGAGTATCTAGTTGACCTCTTGTAACTACCCCTTCGAGTTTAGACGGGATACTCACTGGGTACATATTTATTTATGTACTCATGCTGCACTTCTTCTTCTTTTGTACTTGATTGTACAAGTGCAATGGCTGGTACGTCTGGTTATCAGGCCGGTGCTAGATACTGACGTGTGTGATTAGACTTCACGGTGAGCTACTCTTCCTGGCAACCTCCTAGCAGCACCCTGAAGTTCCTTTTGTTATTTTCCCCGTCTATTTCATCCAGACTGTGGATTTGTATATATATATCTTGTATATTCTGATAGTTGCCCGTGACACTCGTGACACTAGTCCCTGACACACAAGTAACATATATTTTGGGTTTTGGGCTGTATATATTATATAGATATGCTTAACGTTTGGTTCACGTGTTTATGGTTTTATTTCATATCACAGGCTATTACCATATTCATAACTAATTAAAATTGGTATATGTTGGAATAATTACTCAATCGGGAAGGGTAACACTTAGTGAAATTTACGTTGGCTTGCCTAACCTCGCTGTTGGGCACCATTACGACCTTAATTAGGATTTGGGTCGTGACATCACCCTATCAGTGGTTCAGAAAGTATGATGAAATTCCTATGATACTCCATATCGGCATGTTGAGAGCGGTAGTCAGTGTGGAATTTGAGGTAAGAATCGAGATCGCGGTTCAGCTTTAACAAGGATGTCTTGAGCTTGGAAGAGCAAGAAGAGGGATTTGAATATTTATAAAAAGCTAATGTTGTCTTCAGCGTGGCCTGAGATTTATGTTCGGTGAAAGAAGGTTGCATCATGTTTATGAATTCTTGAATTGTTTTACAACGTTAATGTAGTCGCTGGTATGGATATGCAGACTGGTTTCCTTGTGTGGAAGGTCGCGGGAGAATGACCACGAGGAGATTATATGAGTGTGACATGTAGTCACCCGAGTGATTGAAGATTTAGACCAAGTATAAGGAAGTGCAATATTGCTTAATTGAGAATTTAGGCCTGGAAGGCGTTTGGTTCAGCCGACTGTGGATTGTGGGGTGTGGTCCCGTCTATGATGGGTGTTCTTCTGCATTATGAGAGGAAAATGGGTATTATGGACCCGGGTGAAGCTATCAGCCTAGTTCAGTGCGAGCAGAATCAGCTTGGAGTGTATGAATGGAGTTAAATGAGATTATGGGCTTCATGCGAGCCAGGTGTGTTCATTTCAATATAGCGCTTCGTAGAGAAGGGGTGTTGGAATATCATATGTTGATTCGTCATCGTTGATTCATGTATTTTATGATTGTGCCGTGTGAGTTTTGAAACGGCTTGGTAAATTCTTATGTGTGGGATTCCTCATAGTTATGAGGTTATGTGAGAAGAGTGGCTCTTGAGAGTCAGGTTATATATCGCACCTCAGTTGTGCTTGAGGTTGTAGCCTATGGCTCTATCAATCTCCCCAGTATTATTATGCACTTAGTAATAATGAGCAATTCAGCTTTGTGTTTATCTCTTTATGTAAATTTTATGATGGGATCGGGTGGCACGCCGCCACGGGTATATTATCTGGATCGGGTTGCACGCCGCAACAGTGTGATGTTGAGTAGGGCCCCTATAATTATTTTCCTTGTGTTTTACTTCCTGTATTTTGAGGAAAGTTTGTATTAGTTGCGTGAGTTGAGTAGTCCCTTCCTGAGTCATTTCTTATGTATCTTGCTCGAATTGTGGCGTTTTGGCACATCGTGGCATCGTCTGTGATTGTTGGTCATGTCTGGAGTAATTTGGTTGTTTGAACAGTTCATACTGGGTGAGATGAGGTTATTGGATGAGGGGTCAAGTGCGATGAGATTTTGTGAAGTAAACTGCATGACGATCACCATTATTTGGTCTGCAACGAGATAATGATCTATGTCAAGAGAAAGGATTTCAATGTTTTTGTTAGCTCTGCAGTCGGTTGGGAATGTCTACGCCTTCTCCGCTGTGGTTGTATCGTCAGCATTATATCATGATGTGTGTTTATATCTTATAAAGTGCATTGAGAGCATTAGATTCGTAGAATTCTGGCTATTAAGGTTCTGGGAGTGTCATTGTGGTCAGATGATGGGCCACGCGGTGTATGGTGCCAATTCAGCAAAGGTACGCAGTTGTATTATGGTGCCTTGTATGGGAGTTAATACGGTGTTCATGTATTAGGATAGGACTAGCAAGGGAATTTCAGTGTTGCAATCGAGTTCAGAATTGTTGTATGAATAAAGGAGGTCATCTTCAGATTTTATCAAGTTTATATGTTCAAATTGGTTGTGTCAGCACAGGCAGGTGCACGAGGTGTTGGTCAGTGATTTCAGACATCTCAAAGGAAGTTCTTGGCACGTTCGAGGACGAACGTCTGTTTAAGTGGGGGAGAATGTAACAACCCGACCGGTCGTTTTGAGCCCTAGCGCGTCATTTAGCGGTTGGAAGTAATGAACAACTTCATTTCGGGTATTGTGACTTGTGTGTATGGTCAGAATCGAAATTCAGGAAGTTTAGAGTTAAATTTAAAGGAAAATTCTCATTTCGGAAGCTTTAAGTTGAATAAATTGATGAAGATGGGAATTTGGAGTAAACGACCTCGGAATCAGGTTCCAAAGGTTCTAGCACGTTCGTATGATGATTTCGGGCTGGGCGTATGCCCAGATCTAGTTTTGGATAACTCGGGAGCGTTTCAGCGTATATTGTGAAAATCATCAATGTTAGAAGAAAATTCCTAAATTTGGCTTAAAGCGCATTTCAATGATATTGATGACCGTTTGAGATTCCAAGGTTGGGAATAGCTTCGTATGGTGATTCTAGAGTTGGGAGCGCGGTCGGAAGTGAATTCGGAGGTCCGTGGGTTTTTTTAGAGTCATTAGGCTAAAGTTAGAAATTTGAAGGTTTTGAAGAATTCGATTGGTAGTGGAAATTTTGATATCGGGGTCAGAATGCGATTCCGGAAGTTGGAGCAAGTACGTAATGTTGAATATGACTTGCGTGCAAAATTTGGGGTCAATCGGGGGTGATTTGACGGGTTTTGGCATGGGAAGTGGAAGTTTGGAATTTCAAGTTCTTAAAGATTGGTATTGGAGGGAGATTCACCGTTTCAATGTTGTTTGATGTGATTGGAGGCTTCTAGCAAGTCCGTGTTATGTTTTGGGATAGGTTGGTATGATTGGACGGGGTCCCGGGGGCCTCGGGTGGATTCCGGGAGGTTAACAGATCAAGTTGAAGTTGGGAAAAAGGGCTGAAGCTTGTTGTCATCTGGTGTAATCGCACCTACAAGGCTTTGGCCGCAGGTGAGGGGCCGAAGGTGCGGCCAGGGGCGACGCAGGTGCGAGATTGGGGCTGGAGCTGTGGGACCACAAGTGCGAAGAAAGGGTCGCAGGAGCGGGATTTTGCTGGGACGAGACAGGGACGCACCTACGATGGAATTTCCGCAGGTGCGGAGCCGCAGGAGTGGCTTTTGGACCATAGGTGCGAAGGAGGCCTGGGCAGAATGTTTAAAGACAGGTTTTTGTCATTTTTCACTCATTTTTCATATGCTATGGGTGATTTTGGAGGGCTCTTCAAGGGAGATTTCATCAGGGATCAGAGGTAAGTTGTTCTTTCTCCCTTCTAAGGTTAAATACAAGGTTATTACATGGATTTGAACATGAGAATTGTGGGAAAAATTAGGAATTTTGAAGAAAACCTAGGAAATTTGGTAAATTTGATCTTAGCCATGAATTGAGCATAAATGTTGGAGTAAATTGTATAATTAAACTGGTCGAGCTATGGGTAGGGTTTATCTTCAAGAAATTTCGAAGTTTGGGCACGGGGGTTGGAGGGAAAATTGGTCATTTCATTGAGCCGGGTTGGGGAACTTTGTAATTTGAATTGTATTATGAGCAATAAAGTATAATCTTATCGAATTGTTGTTATTTGGATAGTTGAGGTCGTCGTGCACCCATTGGAGTCGTCGGAAGGCTTGAAAGTCGTTTATGGGATTGCGGAGCGAGGTGAGTATCCTTTCTAACCTCGTAAGAGAAAATTGTCCCCCATAGGTGATATATATATGCTATGTGTAATTGGTTTGGGGGCTGCGTACGTACAAAGTGATGAGAGTCCGTACGTAGCGACTATTATGTCATATCGGGTAGTGTTAGGGCCCACAGCATGCCTTATATTATTCGTTGTAACTTTTTATATGTTGTGAAATCCTGTTATACGTAGCTTTGTTTCTCTGAGATTTATGGAAGTTAAAATAACATGAAAAGGAGTTGTTTTACGAAAATGTAATATGAAAAGGAATTGTTTTATGGGAAGTAATACGAAAGTAATTGGTTATGGAAAGTAATATGAAAAGAAAAGAATATTGTGTGTGCATGTGACCGCTTCGCAATTTACTTTCCGCGAGCGATGTGTGATTTCCCCCATTCTTATGGAATCGGGTCGTACGCCACGGCGGATTTAAAGATACTCTTATGGGATCGGGCCGTACGCCATGGAGGATTTAAAGATACTCTTATGGGATCGGGTCGTACGCCACGGCGAATTTAAAGATACTCTTATGGGATCGAGCCGTACGCCACGACGGATTTAAAGGTGAACTTGTGGGACGGGCTGATCGATCCTCGGCAGTGCACATGTATGATTAAATTAAAAGACGCACTTTTGATTCGGGACGTTCGATCCTCGGCAGTGCGCAGACATGACTATGGTAAGCATGCACTTTTGGGACGGGTCGTTCGATCCTCGGCAGTGCATAGCTATTTTTCCATACGACTCTGGCCGGTTGTCTTATTCCTGTGTTCGCATGACTATTTGGTACTGTTTCTTAGATATTGACTTGGCAAATAATTGAGGAAAATGAAATGGAAATCTTTATTTACTTTAGTATTTGGGGAAAAGGAAAGTGGAAATTGTTATTTACTTTCGGTATTTACTTGGATTTCCTGTACTTCATACGTATTTTCTGCCCACTGTCTCATATGCCTACTGTTTCATTATATCATGCTATATTATACTTATGTACCTTAGTTAGTGTCGAGTCGACCTCTCGTCACTACTTCTTCGAGATTAGACGGGATACTCACTGGGTACATACTTGTGTATGTACTCATGCTACACTTGCTGTGCATTTTGTTGCACAGGTACCATCTTAGCCCAATGATCGATCTGGAGACTTATGTGCTGCATTCATCCGGAGGCGTTTCGCAGCTGACAAAGTCTCCCTCCTATGTACATGTATTTATTTTAAGGTCTTTGTTCAAATTCCTCGGACAAGTGTTATATTACTGTAAAAGTTCTTAGTAGTTGCTCATGTACTTGTGTCACCGTGTTCTAGGGAGGTGTTGAGATCTATTTTATTGGATTGAATTGATTTCCCGTCGCTTTTAATTTACAAAAAAAATTATTATTATTTACTTGGATTATGAAATGCAAGAAAGCACAATTATTTCGAAAATGTTAAACAGGAAAGTATTTTAATTGATTAAGAGGTTGGCTTGCCTGACTGTGGTGTCCGGCGCCATCACAACCCATAGATTATGGGTCATGACATTAGCCTTAACATACTTGGGGTAGGGAAAACTCCGTATAATATTCTTGGCGAACATTGCACCGTACTATTTTATAACTGCAAAATTTTGATGGAATTACGCTTCTGTTCCTTGAATTATTTGAACGAATTAAGCTTTAGCTTGTTGAAATGCTTTGAACGAATTTTCAAGCTTCTGCTCGTTGAAGACATTGAGCTTCTACTCTTGAAAGATTCAAACTAAGAAAGGATATGTTCCTTGCTTTTTTTAAGATTTTGGGCATTTGGTTCCTTTTGTCTAAAAGAAATGAAATGAATAAGATTGTAACAAGTCTTTTACCTATTAAATTCTAATTGTTCCTAGTTATCCACCTAGGCTTAGAATGACTAAGATTCATTCTTAGTCTTGTGGCTTTGTTCCACGTTTTTGGGGGAAATTAATCTTTATCTTATTTTTTAATAATTAACTAGGTAATGTCCCGTTACCCGATAATTTACCAATTACCCGTATAATTAAGAATTGTCTCAAACTACTTAAAATTCTATTTATTCACTATACTTTATACATTATACTACCGTGGTCATATGGTACCTTGCATGGTATTAGTCCATAATTATCAGGTATTTTAGCTCGGGCCGTATTTTATCCCAATATGCCAAACTTCGACGAATAATTCATTTTCTTTGACTTGTTTCCCCTCTCTCCTTCACGAATTACTCATCATTTGTTTAAAATAGCATAATCCTTATAATCTCCAAATAATCTCTTTCCCAAACTTACGTCGGTTACCTTACGGCGAAACTTTAACATACGAAAATACGGAATGTAACATCTCGTTTCCGAGCTTATCTCAATTTACTTATGGTGTACTTCCATGTACAAAAATATGGGGTGTACATCATTCCCCCCTTTGGAAAATTCATCCTCGAATGTTGACTGATGCACTTTTCATTCTCACAATCCATAGCTCTTGCGAATACTTTAATACTCTTCTTTCCATTTAAGCAATTGTTCTTTGAATAAATCCAAAGGCCAGGGCATTCCCACCTTTTGGCCTCTTTCTCACACCACGACTTGTAATCGTTATTATTCTAATCTCGTAACTGTTGGTACCTTCTGTCACGCAACATGTATGACTCTGACCTTGTAGCTGCGCCTATGCGACTCTTCTCTCCTTTTTTGTTCCTCTAACTTTTAGTTATTCTTAGGGCTCACTTTGCGAATATTGCTATATCTTATTTTATAGACTTGGTTATCCTTTCGTATGACTTTACTGTACCTACGTAGGTCATACTATACCATAACTCTCATTCTGATTTATCGTTACTGAGGTCTACTACCAAACTCCAGGTTACTCTCATTGCTTATCCTGCATGTATAAATCTAAGTCCTTTAATGCTTCTTCATCATTGTTCATCTTTTAAATGATGGCTTAATGTCAGCTCATACTTTGTGATTTTCGTCAGCACTTTTGATTCACCTCAACATTGATCTACAATCTACCATTAATAACTTAATCTCTTAGGTAATAATGCCGCTAGGGCTCACGTCTCATTGTGGAACATTTGAAGTGATTGTCTTGACCCACTTGGGGGTGATACGATACTAAACTTCCATAATCGTATTTCATAGCATCCCAATATTATTTACCTTACGTGGGTGTCACGACCCAAATTCCCAACCTTAGGGATCGTGATGGCGCCTAACACCACATTTGCTAGGTAAGCCAATGTTAGAATTCGATTGACAAATTTTCTTAATTAATTACTTAAGCATAAATAACTTAATTTAAAATAACTTAAGCTAAGTCGGGCTTCAACGATATAATCGGTAATAATAATAAATAATAAAGCAAGAAATAAATCTAAACAAATAGATAAATAAGTACTGCAGCGAAATAAAATAACTCAGCTATAACCAATTCTCAATAACTCTTCAAAGTTCCAAACTTTAACTTTGAATAAAAATAGTACTGAAGTATTTAAAGAGTAGTAAAATAGACATTTTAACTTTTCAAAACTTTTATTTTCTTTTTCTTTGAAAATCAGAAAAATATAAATGTCCTCCCTTATCGCTCCTTGTTGCGGCGTGCAACCCGCTCCCACCTGTCCTCCCTTATTGCTCCTCCCTAAAATATCACCCTTATTACTCCTGTTGCGGCGTGCAGCCCGATCCCACCTGTCCTCCCTTATTACTCCTTGTTACAGCGTGCAACCCGATCCCACCAGACATATCATATCACTTTATTCATAATTTTCACAATTCAGGCCAAGCATTTCACAATATATTTTTGTCTCAACAATTATAAATAATAAATTGCATTTTTCTCATAACTTCATCAATAACCTCTCAACCATCAAACATTTAAGAATATCAGAATATATACCTTCATTTCATAAAAACAATACCAAACCTCTCAACCATATTTATATCACAAGGGAACCAGCTCAAACAACCAATACTCTTTCCAAATAGTCACAACAATATCTAACAACAAATCAACAAGGCCAAATAGTCATAGAAACAATAATGAACATTTAACAATTAAGACAATGATAAAATAAGTGGGGAACAGGAATGGGGATCATGTTTAACAAACAATTTGGGTGGTGCATAGATACTCGTCACCACACCTATACACCACACCCATGCATTTCGCGTAGCAAACAAGTGGGGAGTCCTATTCCCTCAAGCCAAAGTTAGACCAAACACTTACCTCAATTTCGCAGGCCACTCACTGCTCAATTATTGCCTTTCCTTTCGAATTCACCTCTAACTTGCTCGAATCTAATCAAAATTAACTTAATATCATTAACTAATACTAAAGGAACTAACTTTATTGAAAAATATAAGTTTTCTCAAAAAAAGTGAAAACCCGACCCCGGGCCTGCTTGGTCTAAACTCGGGAGTCTGACCGAATTACGTTTACCCATTCACCCACGAACCCAAATGTTCTATTAGTTTTGAATCTGACCTTAATTTGATATAAAAATTCAAATTTTTACAAAACTCCCTAATTCTACCCAAAACCTTAATTCTTACCATGAAAATTCTTTGTTTTTGCTTTAAAAGTGATGCAAAATAGTAAGGAATTGAAAGAAAAAGGTTTGGAATTGATTACCTATGAATTGGGGATGAAGGTGGTTGAAGAAAACTCGTTTTTAGGGCTGGAACCTCGAAAAATTGGAGAAGAAAGAGTTCTGCCCGGTTTTAATTTGATATTAAAAATAGCTGGGTTGAGCAACTGTGCGATCGCGGGTAAAGATATGCGATCGCACAGGGTAAGTTGGGCTGGGGAAGTGCGATCGCGGGGCGGGTGTGCGTTCCAACAGGGTAGGGGAGCTGGGGCAGTGCGAACGCGAGGTGGGGGGTGCGTTCGCACAGCGTAAGGGAGTTTGGCTACTGCGATCGCACACTGTGTGTTGCGTTCGCACAGCGTACCAAACAGGACCTCAAATTTTTACTATATGCGATCGCGGCCTCTCCTATGCGATCACATAGAACAAAATACCTGGACACCAGAACTGAAAAACCAGCAGTTATTTTTAAGTGAAAAACACCCCGTGGCCTACTCGAAACTCACTCGAGCCCTCGGGGCTCTAAAACAAATATGCACGCAAGTCTAAAAATATCATACGGACTTGCTCGTGCGATAAAATCATGAATATAACATGTAAATCTATAAATAAACCTCAAACCTCATCATTTTCAACAAGAACTCTTAAAGTTCATAATTTCTCCACCGAATGTCCGAATCACGTCAAACGAACTCCGTTTTTCACCAAATTTCACAGTTAACCTTTCAATATCATAAAACAGTTGTACCAGGCTCCGGAACCAATATACGGACCCGATACTAATGATTTTTAGCATTATTTCATTTCTTTAATTCTCAAACATTTCGGCAAAATAATTTCTTTCAAAATTAATTTCTAAGGCTTGGGACATCGGGATTCATTTCCGGGCATACGCCCTAGTCCCATATTTTACTGCGGACCTCCTTGAATCATCGTAAAACGGATCCAGGTTCGTTTACTCAAAATGTTGACCAAAGTCAACTTTTACCAAATTCAAATTCTAAAAATCACTAATTCTCATATTTTCACATAAAAGCTTTCCGGTTTTCATGACCGGACTGCGCACGCAAATCGAGGTATTTTATCTTAGTCTTTTTATGGCTATTAAGCATGGAACAAAGTCTAATTTTATCAAATAACCCCTTGGGTCATCACAATGGGTATTTTAATATTTACAATTCATAAAATCCTCTTCAAGTCTTTACTCAATCGAAGGCCCATAAGTTATCCTTTATCTATAACAATTATGCCTTCATTCTACTATTAGAGTAGCTTTCCATCTCTTTTAAATGCACTTGGTCTTAGACTCATTTGAGTTCATTTAGGTTATACTGAGCTTTGTATAACTTATAGAGCCCATCAGCTCTCTTGTTTTCAAGGGATTAATCCCGATGGCTTATCCTTACTCCTGTCTTGAAAAACCTTATCGCTCTACCACACTTTAGCTTGGCGACCTACACATATCTTTTTATACTACTTGCAATCTCCTTTCAACTTGCTTGCACCATAGATTTACTTGTGTTATTCTAGAACATCAAGCGAGACATCACATCGTCTCTAATTCCTCTTTATTCTCTTAGCTAGAACTCTCGATACTTAGAAACTATAGGTTGGAAGATATGCCACTAATGATTCCACTATCATTCCTGGATATGGAATCCCCGCCCTTCTAGTCTTCTATCCGAAGTAGGGACTATTTATAACCTTCTGCATTTGAATATCTCGTATGTTGTTCACTTTTACCTTATTTACCTTAAAATCTTGTACCACCTCTTGTATATCTTTCAGGACCTTCTTTCCACATAGGTATAATTCACATTCATAACTTGAAGCTTTATTATGATACTTGCACCTCTTGTGTATACATAATCTGGTGGGAGCTTCATACTGACTTCTTATGAGGCTGGTACTCTTCAGTTGGCTTCTTTGTAGAGCCGTTATAAAATATGGCTATTGTACTATCTCTCTTATACATCAGCTATGTAAGAGTGATCATGAGGTCTATATTCTCTTGGTCCACTCCTGTTTTACTTAGTCGATGGAACTCTTTAGTTTCCTCTTCTTTCTTATCAGCATTTATGTAGGATTAAGCTATCTTCCGATATGCGGTTCCTGGTATTAGTTATTACTATAGCCTTTTTACGTATACCAGAATCTTCTATGGTTGTATATGTTGCAGGTATAAAACTTCAAAATGTTAAGTGCGTTCATAATATCACCAGCTCGGGATCATTGATCGAATAATTCCTTTCGTTCCTTCTTAGTTTTCTTTAACGTAAGCTATTATTATTCTTAGTCTTTATGCCCCTTTGTTGCGTGCATACTTAGCTTACCTTAGTTCCTACGCATGCCAAAAAGTTTTCATGCAACTCATATGATCTCGAATATTACTTTTAATTTACTTTTTGTTCATTAGCCACGGTAGGTGCCACTTCCTTTGGAGTGCTTACAATGTTGTTGGGAGACTTTTGTTACACGAGCATTTCTTATTTAGGTCGTTGTGCTTAGGTTGAAGCCTTCTTCCTTATTTCCTTAGCTAGTCTTTTGTTTTAGTACTTAGGGAGAACGCTTGACTCTTGTAAAGTTGTGAGCTTATTACGGACCCTTTCGATGTCCTTCCTTACCTATAATTATTCTAAGTTACTTACCTCCATGCCCTTATGCTTGTAGGGCTGCTTCTGAACTAATATTTTAACTGTCTTCCAAGTGACTCTCTCTTTTATTTTCGTAATACTTATACGGTACCTTTAACTATCCCAACTCCTATCTGAATATTTCTCAAGAGTCACGATGTCATAACTGCAAGGAATAATTCCCCAGGTTGGGGTTCCCTATGTTTATCTTTCACGATCTGTTGGTTTGTCTGCAACCTCTTGTTTGGCCATAACTAGGCTCCTCCTGAATCAACTATTAACTACTCGTTGGCTCATTCTCATATCATTACTCCGCGTAATCTTTATTGGGTTATTTCCTTTGTCTTAACTTACATCTTGCACTGGATCCTTACTTTCAATAACATCCCGGGCATGAACATTGGCTTCCTTTCCTTGACATCATGCTTGCATAATGTTCTAGAATCGTAGCATATATGTAGGATTTAGATAAGTGCAATCTCATTCCTTCCTCATTTTTTTATCGCATTCTTCCTTTAACATTCCATAATTACTAGAACCACTTAATTCTGACTAAAGACCACACACTCTATATTCACCCCCTTGGGGGGGGGGGGGGGAC
>ML270195.1:0-17896 GCA_005239495.1 Nicotiana undulata | reverse complement strand
GGGGGGGGGGGGGGGTACTCAGATTTAGTACTATGATGACTTACGTATAAATGTTTTATCTCATCATGTTTGGGGTCTTTTCACATCATCGTTGACCCTTACTCGCCTTGTGGTAATCCTTTTGTACCAAGGATAACAAAATTCTGTACTCGCGAGGGTGACACTTAATGTAACCGGTACATATAGTCCCTTAAGCTTAACTTGGCCCACATTGCTTTCTTTAGCAAAGCGTCTTCCTGGATGACCATTATTTGGATTTCTCATGAATCTTCTTCTGTTGTCCATTCTACTATTACCAGAACGAGATCTGAATTTCTCATGATCCCGACTACTATCAAATCACTCGGTCCCTAATTCTTGTTTAGTTTATTTTGTTCATCAATCCATATTGGTTTCTATTACTCTGGGTCTAATTTTTCCTTTTGGTAATCGCATTAGAGTTGCGAACTTATTTCTCAAAGTGAGGATATGACTTTATGGCCTATATTCTTTTGTTGTCTCAAGGCATGTCACCTCTCGTTTCTTTCTTCACTTGACTATAGATTCTATAATACTGTCATCTTTTGATCTACCATTTGTCATCCATGTATCACATTTTACTCATAATGCTTCCTTATCTCTCTATTCTTATTTTCCTGCTAATATGTCTGCCTATCCTTTTCTTTTAACAGCTTCAACAAGATATTCTTTCACTTTTTACCTTCCCTTGCTCCATCTACTGCTCTTCGGACTGCCTAACATTCTCCCTCTACTAGGGATGGAAGCCTTACTAAGGTAATATTTATCCCTTCAAGGTTTCCAGTTCCTAACTTTGTAGTACCCATATCTGGTTGTACTATTTTAGTGTACACCATCTGGGTGTCTCATAAAGAGATCTATTAGTACATTTGCAATATCCTTCAAAAATATAAACTAACGCAAATAATTCATCCACCATTTCGGCTCACTCTAACTGCAGTCGAATCACGATATTATGTCCTTTTCTTAAATCATATTTGTTATCTCCCATAGAGGATAACCCAAATCGGGCTGGCCAATTATACATACCTCTGTTACTGTTGAAGGTAAGTCAAAATACTTATATCTCTCTTCCTGAATGGTAAATAAGGATAATCTTTATTAACTGGGTACCTTGTACCCTTCTTCACCTGTCTTCTTTTACTTGCTGCAACTCGTGTCTAACTTTTGATTCCGTTATTCCTTTTTACCATAAGGTTGTAGGTATTATTTCCTAAAAGCTCCTTATCAAGAAACGTACACCTTTTAGTACACGCATGATCTACAATAGACCTCTCATTTATTCACCATAAACAAGATGGAAAAATTGAGTTCCTCTAACTCGACACTTTCACGGCTATATCTCTTATCGATCATCTTTCTTAATGTAGGCATCATCTTATTACGAATAGAAGTTGGGTATTTGAATTATTATAACTGAGTTCTACCACACGATCTAGAGTTTGAAGAAAGAGCGACAATCCTAAATGCCATGTAGCCTCCTGCTTATAAGTGTGGTGCACGCCCATAAAGAAGACTCTACTAGACACGACTTGTAGACTCCCTAGAACAGAACTGCTCTGATACCACTTTTGTCACGACCCAAATTGATTGACCGCGACAGGCACATGGTACCTTACTCAACCGAGTACCACCGTAACATATCTTTCTTATTACATCATCATATACACGTGACCTACGGCCTAATAGGACAACATGATCATTTATAAACTCAAAACATAGGCCGACAAGGTCGTACAATCTTTCACGTACACGACGTATGTCTACAAGCCTCTAAGAGTACATAAACGTCATACAGGTCGGGATAGGGCCCCGCCATACTAATCAGTACATGTCATAATCTTACTGACCACATAAGCAACACCAGAGCAAATGGAGCGCACCAACACCTTTCGCTGAGCTGATAGCCTATTTGGAGGACTCTCGACCTGTCTATCAGGACCTGCGGGCATGAAACGCAACGACCCCACGCAAGAGGGACGTCAATACGAAATAATGTACTGAGGTATGTAAGGCAATATAGTGAAACTTGAAACTGAACTGATAATATAATAACTTCAAGTAACTGGAAGTCAAAGATAATTTGAAGATATTCTTACCTGCTGATACTGACTCAACTCTCTCAATATAGTAAATAAAATAGATGTATGGCCCTATAAGGCTCGGTATGTAAATATATATATATATATATATATATATATATATATGCTCTGTCGTAGTGGGCTCGCTCATAAGCGCTCGGCCAAACTAGGCTCTGTATCTTGACCAACTGGCTCGCTCATAGGCACTCGCCTGCAGCAGGCTTGGTATGTAACTTACCATCTGATCAGAGATTGACAAATAGGGGTATGCCCATCGATTATAACTCGATGGTAATGAAAATACTTTGATACTGTAAATATAATCTCTCTACTCTCTTGACTTGAAGAAATAAATACTCAATTGAATATGAGTCCCGATAAAGAGAATACTGTAACTTACAAAACTAGAAAAATATACGTAAATTCTGGGATATGAATTTTTCTTTATACCTCGTTATCAAACTCGTGCAATTACGTGATCATTCTAAAATGAAAAAAGGGTTTAGTCTTAACATACCTGGGGTAGGGAAAACTCCCTATAATATTCTTGGCGAATATTTCACCGTACTCTTTTATAACTGCAACATTTTGATGGAATTATGCTTCTGTTCCTTGAATTATTTGAACGAATTAAGCTTCAACTAGTTGAAATGCTTTGAACGAATTTTCAAACTTTTGCTCGTTGAAGAAATTGAGCTTCTGCTCTTGAAAGATTCAAACTAAGTAATGATATGTTCCTTGTTTTTTTAAGATTTTGGGCATTTGGTTCCTTTTGTGTAAAAGAAATGAAATGTAACGACCCGACGACCGTTTTGAGATCTAGCGCGTCGTTCAGCGGTTGGAAGTCATGAACAGCTTCATTTAAGGTATTATGACTTGTGTGTATGGTCGGAGTTGAAATTCGGGAAGTTCAGAGTCAAATCGGAAGGAAATTCTCATTTCGGAAGCCGTAAGTTGAAGAAATTAATTAAGACTGGAATTTGGAGTAAACGACCTCAAAATTAGGATCTGAAGGTTCCAGTAGGTTTGTATGATGATTTCAGACTTGGACGTAATTCTAGATCGAGTTTTGGATAACCCGGGAGCATTTCGGCGTATATTGTGGAAGTCATCATTTTTGAAGGAATTTCCTAAGTTTGGCTTGTAGCACATTTCAGTGTTACTGATGTCTATTTGGGATTCCGAGTCTGGGAATAGCTTCATATGGTGATCTGGAGTTGGGAGCGCGATCAGAAGTGAATTCGGATGTCCAAAGGTCATTTTGAAGTCATTTGGCTAAAGATAAAAATTTGAAGATTTTTGAGAAATCCGACCGGAAGTGAAAATTTTAATATCGGGGTCGGAATGCGAATCCGGAAGTTTGAGCAGGTATGTAACGTCGAATATGACTTGTGTGCAAAATTTGGGCTCTATCAGACGTGATTTGATAGGTTTCGGCGTCAGATGTGAAAGTTTGAAATTTCAAAGCTCATAAAATTGAAATTTAGTGTGATTCATGATTTCGGCGTTGTTTGATGTGATTTGAAGCCTCGAGAAAGTCCGTGTGAGGTTATAGGACTGAGTCGTGGGATTGGACGAGGTCTCGGGGGCCTCGAGTGTGTTTCGGGGTGGTTTCAGGTCAAGTTTGGGTGAATTGCTTCTGCTGGTTTTCTGGTGTATGGAAGACTCAGTGCGATCATGACCACAATGGTGTGATCGCGGAGAAGAAATTTTGGGGAGCTGAAAAATGGCCTATGCGATCGCGGGAGGTGCAATGCGATCGCATTGGAGGATGGAAGTTTTGCCTATGCGACCGCAGGGGGGATTGTTTGCGATTGCACATGGGTGCATTTAGAGGGGGGATGTAATTCTTTGTGCGAATGCAGGGCAGCAGCTGCGAACGCAGAGGGAAGCTGTGGGTGGCTTGTCCGATCGCGGGCCAGGTGATGCGATCGTACAGGGTCGTCTCTAGGCATTGTTCAATATTAAAATGGGTTCTTGGCATTTTTATCTCATTTTTCAATTGCTATGGGTGATTTTGGAGGATTTCCAAGGGGAATTTTATTCAAGCATCAAGAGGTAAGATATTTCTACTTATTTCCAAGTTAAATACAATATTATTACATTGAATTAGACATGAAAATTGTAGGAAAAATTGGGAATTTTTGAAGAAAACCTAGAATTTGTATAATTGGACTTTTCCACGAGTTTGAGCATGAGCTAGTTAAGTTATGGGTAGAGTTTATCTTCGACAAATTTTGGAATCCGGGCACGTGGTCCCAAGGGTATTTTGGTCAATTCACTGAGCGGAGTTGGGAAATTATATAATCTGAATTTTTAGCAAGCATTTGGGTATATTTTCATTAGTTTGTCATCATTTTGGTAGATTTGGAGCGTTGTGCATCAATTGGAGGGGGAAATTTTCCCCTAGGTGAATTAATCAAGTATGTGCTATTATCTTCGGGGGCTACGTACGTACGAGTTGACGGGAGTCCGTGCGTAGCTACCATTATGCCTTGTCCCGGTAGTCTAGGACCCACTAGCATGCTTATGTGTTGTACCTGTGATCCTGTCGTAATATTAAACTGCCAATGTAATCAAAATCGTAATTTAATAACTGAAGAAGACTAGAGGTCATTTTCATGATCATCTAGGAAGAGAATTGATTTCCTCTGCGGATAATTGTATACCTGGTAGGGTTATATTATGGAATATAATTAAACTTGGCAAATGAATTTCAAAATAAAGATTTAATGGCTATATTTCATGTTCCTTTAAGAAGGATTTTACCATTTTCCTGAGAAAAACTGCTTTCTTGATAAAATACGGATTTATTATGTGGATTTGTGTACATATGAGCACCTGAGTCGCAGGCATGATTCGCGAGCAGGCTAGCCTTATTTATTTATATGTATAACCGCGTCGCATGATCGATTCGCGAGCGGGGCAAATAGATGCATCTATGGTTCGAGTCGTTCGACCCTAGGCAGTGCACAGTTTATTATTGTTGGTCCGCGCCGTTCGACCCTCGGCATTGCTTGAACATTATATTTGCTGCGTAGTTGCTATGATTTTGCCTTATTACTAGCCTGAATTTTTAACTTGTCAATTGAAATGACAGAGGTTCAGAAGTATCAAAGATATTTAGAAGAGATTGTTCCTTCCCGTCGATTAAGTTGTTATTTGATTAAATCACCCATGTTGATTCATTGTTATTACTATGACGAAGAATTTAAGTGATTAAATGTGGAAAGAGGTGACATTATTTATTACTGAACTTGATAAGTTGCCTATGATAATCATGCTTAGTGTCACTCTTGAATATTCTAAATTGACCTTTAGCAAGTGTCTAATTTGACCTCTCGTCACTACCTCTCTGAGGTTAGGAGGGATACTTACTGAGTACACATTGTTTTCGTACTCATACTACACTTGTTGTGCATTTTGTTGCACAAGTACGTTCATAGCAGCGGTTGATTTGGAGACTTAGACGCGTTGTATCATCCGGAGGCGTTCCGCAGCTGATAGAGTCTCCCTTCTATGTATTTGCATTTATTTTAAAGTCTTTGTCCAATTTGTTCCTTGGGCAAGTGTTGTATAATTGTTTAAATTCCTAGAAGTTGCTCATGTACTTGTGTCACCAGGTTCTAGGGATGACTTGGGATTTATATTACTGAATTAAATTGATTTCCTGTCATATTTAATTTACGAATTTATTTATTGATTATAAAATGCAAGAAAAAGGTAACGCTTTCGAGAATGTTAAACAGGAAAGTATTTCAACTAGTTAAGGGGTTGGCTTGCCTGACAGTGGTGTCCGGCGCCATCACGACCCATAGAATTTTGGTCGTGACATGAAATGAATAAGATTGTAACAAGTCTTTTACCTATTAAATTCTAATTATTCCTAGTTAGCCACCTAGGCTTACAATGACTAAGATTCATTCTTAATCTTGTGTCTTTGTGCCATGTTTTTTGGGGAATTTAATCTTTATCTTATTTTTAATAATTAACTAGGTAATGTCCCGTTACCCGGTAGTTAACCATTTACCCGTATAATTAAGAATTATCTCAAGTTACTTAAAATTCTATTTATTAATATACTTTATACATTATACTACCATGGTCATATGGTACCTTGCATGGTATTAGTCCATAATTATCGGGTAATTTAGCTCGGGCCGTATTTTATCCCAATTTGCCAAACTTCGACGAAAAATTCATTTTCTTTGACTTGTTTCCCCTCTCACCTTCATGAATTTACCCATCATTTGTTTAAAATAGCATAATCCTTATAATCTACAAATAATCTCTTTCCCAAACTTACGTCGATTACCTTACAACGAAACTTTAACATACGAGAATATGGAATGTAACATCTCATTTCCGAGCTTATCTAAATTTACTTATGGAGTACTTCCATGTACGAAAATATGGGTGTAACATCATTCCCCCCTTTGGAATATTCGTCCTCAAATATTGACTAATGCACTTGTCATTCTCATATTTCATAGCTCTTGCGAATACTTTAATACTCTTCTTGCCATTTAGGAAACTATTCTTTGAATAAATCGAATGGCCAGGGCATTCTCCCTTTTGGCCTCTTTCTCACATCACGACTTGTAGTCAGAATCATTCTAATTTCGTAACTGTTGGTACCTTTTGTCACGCTGCTTGTATGACTCTGACCTTGTAGTTGCGCGTATGCGACTCTTCTCTCCTTTTCTTTCCTCCAACCTTTAGTTAATCTTAGGCCTCTCTTTGAGAATATTTCTATATCTTATTTTATAGACTTGGTTATCCATTTGTATGACTTTACGGTACCTACATAGGTCATATTATACCATAATTCTTATTCTGATTTATCGTTTCTGAGGTCTGCTACCAAACTCCAGGTTACTCTCGTTGCTTATCCTGCATGTATAAATCTAAGTCCTTTAATGCTTCTTCATCATTGTTCATATTAAAAATGACGGCTTAATATCATCTCATACTTTGTGATTTTCGTCAGCACTTTTGATTACCCTCAACATTGATCTACCATCTACCACTAATAACTTAATCTCTTATGTAATACTGCCGCAAGGGCTCACGTCCCATCGTAGAACATTTGAAGTGATTGTCTTGGCCCACCTGGGGATGATACGATACTATACCTCCATAATCATACTTCATAGCATCCTAGTGTTATTTACCTTACGTGGGTATTTTAATCCTTACAATTCATGAAATCCTCTTCAAGTCATTACTCAATCGAAGGCCCATACGTTATCCTTTATCTATCACAATTATGCCTTCATTCTACTATTAGAGTAGCATTCCATCTCTTCTAAAAGCATTTAGTCTTAGACTCATTTGAGTTCATTTAGGCTATACTGAGCTTTGTATAACTTATAGAACCCATCAGCTCTCTAGTTTTCAAGGGCTTAATCCCAATGGTTTATCCACTTTCATCACCTTCTCACCTGCCTTTTTTTATCCTTACTCGTGTCTTGCAAAAACCTTGTCGCTCTACCACACTTCAGCTTGGCGACCTACAAATATCTTTTTGTACTACTTGCAATCTCCTTTCAACTTGCTTGCACCATAGATTTTCTTGTGTTATTCTGGAATGTCAAGCGAGACATCACATCGTCTCTAATTCCTCTTTATTCTCCTAGCTAGAACTCTCGATACTTAGAAACTATAGGTGTATGCCACCGATGATGCCGCTATCATTCCTGGATATTGAATCCCCGCGCTTCCAGCCTTCTATCCGAAGTAGGGACTATTTACAACCTTTTGCATTTGAATATCTCGTACGTTATTCACTTTTACCTTATTTACCTTACAATCTTGTACCACCTCTTGTATATCGTTCATGACCTTCTTTCCACATAGGTATATTTCACATTCATAACTTCAAGCTTTATTATCATAGTTGCACCTCTGGTGTATACATAATCCGGTGGGAGCTTCATACTGACTTCTTATGAGGCTGGTACTCTTCAGTTGGCTTCTTCGTAGAGCCGTTATAAAATATGGCTATTGTACTATCTCTCTTATGCATATGCTATGTAAGAGTGATCCCGAGGTCTATATTCTCTTGGTCCACTCCTGTTTTACTTTGACGATGTAACTCTTTAGTTTCATCTTCTTTCTTATCAGCCTTTATGTAGGCTTAAGCTATCTTCCGATCTGCGGCTCCTAGTATTAGTTATTACTTTAGCCTTTCATTGGCGATGAGGTATATTCATGATAAAATCTTTTAACAATTCAATCCTTCGTCTATGACCTGGGCTCAATTCTTTCTTTTAACGTATACCCGAATCTTCTATGGTTGTATATGTTGCAGGTATAAAACTTCAAACTCTTAAGTGAGTTCATAATATCACCAGCTTGGGATCATTGATTGAATAATTCCTTTCGTTCCTTCTTAGCTTTATTTAACGTAAGCTATTATTATTCCTTGGTCTTTATGCCCCCTTGTTGCGTGCATACTTAGCTTACCTTAGTTCCTACGCATACCAGAGTTTTCATGCAATTCATATGATCTCGAATATTACTTTATATTTACTTCCCGTTCATTAGCCACGGTAGGTGCCACTTCCTTTGGAGTGCTTACGATGTTGTTGTGCTTAGGTTGAAGCCTTATTCCTTATTTCCTCAGGTAGTCTTTCGTTGTAGTACTTAGGGAGAACCCTTGACTCTTGTAAAGCTGTGAGCTATTATGGACCCTTTCTATGTCCTTCCTTACCTATAATTAATCGTAGTTACTTACCTCCATGCCTTTATGCTTGTAGGGCTACTTCTGGACTGATATTTTAACTGTCTTCCAAGTGTCACTCTCTTTTATTTTCGTAATACTTATACGGTACCTTTAATTATCCCAACTCCTATCTGAATATTTTTCAAGGGTCACGATGTCATAACTGCAAGGAATAATTCCCAAGTTGGGGTTCCCTATGTTTATCTTGCACGATCTATTGATTTGTCTGCAACCTCTTGTCTGGCCATAACTAGGCTCCTCCTGAATCAACTATTAACTACTCATTGGCTCATTCTCATATCATTACTCCGTGTAATCTTTCTTGGGTTATTTCCTTTGTCTTAACTTATATCTTGCACTGGCTCCTTACTTTCAATAACATCCTGGGCATAAACCTTGACTTCCTTTCTTGGACGTCGTGCTTGCATAATGTTCTGGAATCGTAGCATATCTGTAGGATTTAGATAAGTGCAATCTCATTCCTTCATTATTTTTTTTATCGCATTCTTCCTTTACCATTCCATAATTACTAGAACCACTTAATTCTTACTTAAGACCACACACTCCATATTCCCCTTTTGGGGGGGGGGGGGGGGGGGGGAGGAAGGAGGTACTCAGACTTCATACTATGATGATTTACGTATAAATGTTTTATTTCATCATATTTGGCGTCTTTTCACATCATCTATAACCCTTACTCGCCTTATGGTAATCCTTTTGTACCAAGGATAACAAAATTCCTTACTCGCAAAGGTGACACTTAATGTAACTGATACATACAGTCCCCTAAGCTTAACTTGGCCCACATTGCTTGCTTTAGGGAAGCGTCTTCCTGGATGACCATTCTCTGAATTTCTCATGAATCTTCTTCTGTTGTCCATTCTACTATTGCCACAGCTAGATCTGAATTTCTCATGATGTCGACTATTATCTAATCAGTTAGTCCCTAATTCATGTTTAGTTTATTTTGTTCATCAATCCATACTGGTTATTATTACTCTGGGGTCTAACCTTTCCTTTTGGTAATCTCATCAGAGTTACGAAGTTATTTCGCGAAGTGAGGATATTACTTTATGGCATATATTCTTTTGTTGCCAAGGCCTATCACCTCTCATTTCTTTCTTCACTTGACTATAGATTCTATACTACTGTCATCTTTTGATCTACCGTTTGTCATCCATGTATCACATCTTACTCATAATGCTTCCTTATCTCTCTATTCTTATTTTCCTGCTAATATGTCTGCCTATCCTTTTCTTTTGACAGCTTCAACAAGATATTCTTTCACTTTTTACCTTCCCTTGCTCCATCTACTACTCTTCGGACTGCCTAACATTCTCCCTCTACTAGGGATGCGAGCCTTACTAAGGTAATATTTATCCCTTCAAGGTTTCCAGTTCCTATCTTTGTAGTACCCATATCTGGCTGTACTATTTTAGTGTACACCATCTGGGTGTCTCATAAGGAGATCTACTAGTACATTTGCAATATCCTTCGAAAATATAAACTAACGTAAATAATTCATCGATCATTTTGGCTCACTCTAACTGCAGTCGAATCGTGATATTATGTCCTTTTCTTAAACCAATTTTGTTAGCTCCCATAGAGCATAACCAAAATCGAGGTGGCCAATTATACATACCTCTGTTACGGTTGAAGGAAAGTCAAAATACTTATATCTCTCTTCCTGAATGGTAAATAAGGATAATCTTTATTAACTGGGTACCTCGTACCCTTCTTCACCTGTCTTCTTTTACTTGTTGCAACTCGTGTCTAACTTTTGATCCTGTATTCCTTTTTACCATAAGGCTGGATAAGTATTCTTTCCTAAAAGCTCCTTATCAAGAAATGTACACCTTTTAGTACACGCATGATCTGCTAAAGACCTCTCATTTATCCACCATAAGCAAGATGGAAAAATCGAGTTCCTCTAAATCGACACTTTCACCGCTATATCTCTTATCAATTATCTTTCCCAATGTAGGCATCATCTTATTACGAATAGAAGTTCGGTATTTGAATTATTATAACTGAGTTCTACCACACGATCTAGAGTAAGAAGAAAGAGAGACAGTCCTAAATGCCCTGTAGCCTCCTACTTATAAGTGTGGTGCACGACACACCCATAAACAAGACTCTACTAGACACGGCTTGTAGACTCCCTAGGATATAATTGCTCTGATACCACTTTTGTCACAACCCAAACCGGTGGACTGCGATGGACACTCGGTACCTTACTCAACCAAGTACCAACGTAACATATCTTTCTTATTATATCATCATATACACATGTCATACGTCCTAATAGGCCAACATGATCACTTATAAACTCAAAACATAGGCCGACAAGGTCGTACAATCTTTCACGTACACGACATATGTCTACAAGCCTCTAAGAGTACATAAACGTTATATAGGTAGGAATAGGGCCCCTCCATGCTAATTACTACATGTCTTAATATTACTAACCAAATAAGAAACTCTAGAGTAGATGGAGCGCACTAACACATTCCGCTGAGCTTATAGCCTACTTGGAGGACTCTCGACCTGTCTATCAGTACCTGCTGGCATGAAACACAGCGGCCCCAGGCAAGAGGGACATCAATACGAAATAATGTACTGAGTATGTAAAGAAATATACAAAAAGCTAAAACGGAACTGATAATATAATAACTGCAAGTAACTGGAAGTCAAAGATAATCTGAAGATATGCTTACCTGCTGATACTGACTCAACTCTCTCAATATAGCAAGTAAAATAGATATCCGGCCCTATAAGGCTCGGTATGTATGTGTGTGTGTGTGTGTATATATATATATATATATATATATATATATATATATATATGCTCTGTTGTAGTAGACTCATTCATAGGCACTCGGTCATACTAGGCTCTGTATATCGACCAACTGGGCTTGCTCATAGGCACTCGGCCACAGCAGGTTCGGTATGTAACTTACCATCTGATCAGAGGTTGACCAATAGGGGCCTCCCCATCGATTATAGCTCGATGGTAATGAAAATACTTTAATACTGTAAATATAAACTCTCTACTCTCTTGACTGGAAAAAGGAAATACTCAATTGAATATGAGTCCCGATAAGGAGAATATTGTAACTTACAAAACTAGAAAAATATACGTAAATTTTGGGATATGAATTTTTCTTTATGCCTCGTTATCAAACTCATGTAATTATGAGATCATGCAAAAATAAAAGAAGGTCTTAGCTTTAACATACCTGGGGTACAGAAAACTCCGTATAATATTCTTGACGAACATTGCACCGTACTCTTTTATAACCGCAAAATTTTAATGAAATTACGCTTCTGTTCCTTGAACTTTTTGAACGAATTAAGCTTCAGCTTTTGAAATGCTTTGAACGAATTTTCAAGCTTCTGATCGTTGAATACATTGAGCTTCTACTCTTGAAAGATTCAAACTAAGAAAGGATATGTTGTGATGACCCAAAAGGTCATCCTAATGTAATTCTAGCTAAATCTGGGTTCTGAGGCCCCGAAAGCCTATGTTAATCTCACCTCGATATGCATGCGCAGCCCGGGCATGTAGCCGGGAAGTCTTTATATTGAAATTGAATGAAAAAATGGAATTTGTGATAATTAAATGAATAAAGTTGACTTTGGTCAATATTTTTGGTAAACGGACCCGTACCCGTGATGTGACGGTCCGAAGGGTCCGTAGGAAAATATGGGACTTGGGCGTATGCCCGAAGTCGAATTCCGAGGTCTCAAGCCCGAGAAATGAATTTTTAAAGGAAATTGTTTTCTGGAAATAATAAAGGAATTTAAAAATGAATTATTAAGTGAAACCTGTGTTACTAGGCCCGTATTACGGTTCTGGAGCCCGCAACATGTTTACTATATGTTATTTGTCCTATCTGTGAAATTTGGTGTAAAACGGACTTGATTTGATTGGTTTTGGATCAAAATGAGGAAAATTGGAGTTAATGAAGTTTTGAGGTTATTAAAGAATTTGAAATTTGGCTTGAAAGGTGATTTTATGTTCCCGAGGTCCGAATGAAATTCCGAGATCGGGAATGGTTCCGTTTTGTCATTTATAACTTGTCTGCAAAATTTAAAGTCATTCCGAGTAGTTTAGGCCGGTTCGGCGCATTGAAGTGAATTCTAGAATTTCACGTTCTTAGTTTTGATTCAATTTGGTTTTGGGGTTGAATTATGAACTTCGTTGTTACTCTTCATGTTCCGGAAGTTTGAGCGAGTCCGTATCATGAATACAGACTTGCCGATGGTTTCAGATGGGGTCCCGAGGGGCTCGGGTGTGTTCCGGACCCCCGGGAGCTAAGTTGGAAAAAACCAGAAATTTCTGCTATTTGGTTTCCTTCTCTGCGATCGCAGAAGGTGGATTGCGATCGCGGAGAAGGATTTAGCTGGGTTGTTGATTGTTCTCTGCGATCGCAGCTCCCCCTTTACGATCGCAGAGGTCTGGGTTCCACACCTTCACGATCGCAGACTTTCCTCGAGATCGCATAGAGTCGCGTCTGGGCCGGGCGAAGTTTGTTCTTCGCGATCGCAGGACCTCTGCCGCGATCGCAGAGGTCTGGCCAGTTGGACTTCGCGATCGCAGGACCTCTTCCGCGATCGCAGAGGTCTGGCCAGTTGGTCTTCGCGATCGTATGCCCATTGTCGCGATCGCAGTTAAGGAATCCCTGGGCAGTTTTATAAAATATGGTACTTAGCATTTTTCCTCCATTTTAATCTTCCTCTTCAAATTTTTAGAGAGATCTTCAAGGGACCTTCCACTACTGTTATTGTGGTAAGTAAATTCCATAGTTTTATTAGTTTCAAACACTAATTCCTAGTTAAATTCACTACTAAATCATCTAAAAATCATATAATTAGGTAGTAATTTTAGGGTTCTTGAAGATTTTGGGATTTTCCATGTTAGGCCATGAATTCTTGTATAAATTACATAACTTTGATCCTTAGACTCCGGGTAATTGATTCCTTCATGAATTTTTGAAAATCTGAACGTGTGGGCCCGAGGTCGAATTTTAGTATTCTTGAAAGAATAGTAGAAAATGTATAATTAGGCTATGGATTTGATTTATTGAGCCATTATTGATATACTTGTGTTGATTATGTCTAGATAATACCGTTCTGGAGTCGGAGTCAAAAGGAAAGGCTGTGATTGAGGCTTGACATGCATTTTTGGAGCCAAGGTAAGTGTTTGGCCTAACCTTAGCTTGAGAGATTAGGTATAGAGTCTTATTTGCTATGTGTAACTCATGTCCAATGTATAGGCATGGTGACGAGTGCCTATATGTTGCGGTCAAGCATGCCCGTGAGTCAATTGTGATGAAACTTACTGTGTTCTTAATATTCTCCGCACTACGAGTAATTGGTGATTTAGAAGTGATGCCTTGATGTTGTTTCATGACGCGGGGAGTTATTGAGTTATTTGTTCAGTTGAGGCTTACACTGTTGAAATTGTATTTCTGATGCGAGGTTGGTTATAGTTGAGACCCTTGTCGGGCATTTGTTGAGTTTGTAATTGTTGATTTCTCCTTGCCGGGACAGTAGAATTTTATTGAGTATTCCCATGCACTTCAGACTTCTTAATGTTGACTTTTACATTATATTGTTGCTAGTGTTATTATATACGCACGAGGGGATATTCCGTGCTGAGTGATTGTGAGGTTATGCACGAGGGGACATTCTATGCCGAGTGATTGAGAAGTTATGCATGAGGGGACATTCCGTGCCGAGTGTTATTATATACGCACAAGGGGACATTCTGTGCCGAGTGATTGTGAGGTTATGCACGAGGGGACATTCCGTGCTGAGTGTTGTTATATACGCACGAGGGGACATTCCGTGCCGAGTGATTGTGAGGTTGTGCACGAGGGGACATTCCGTGCCGAGTGTTGTTCATTATCTGTTTGAGAAGTTAAATTCCTGCCTTTATCTTTATATTTCAGTTATTACCCTGTTCTACCGTGCTAGCTTTTTGTTGCCCCTTTTTCCCCCAGCATGTTCTCCCTGTATCTGTCTTACCTGTTTATTTCCGTCAACATTTTTCTTGTTAATTATATAGAATTGCATAGGTACATATATTGTTGTCGGTCCTAGCCTAGTCACTACTTCGTCGAGTTTAGGCTAGGCACTTACTCAGTACATGGGGTCGGTTGTACTGATGTTACACCTACGCTTCTTTATGTTGTGCAGACTATGCAGCCGGACCCGGTGATCACTGACGGTCGGAGCATCTAATCAGTTCATACAGGAGACATCGAGGTAGACCCGCAGACGTTCGTGGGCCTTGGCGTCACCTTCTATTCTTCACTTTCAGCTTTGTCTTACTTTATATTTCAAAGACAGTCCTGCGTACTTATTTTCAGACCTTTGTTTTTAGTAATCTCTTAGACAGTTCGTGAGTATGTGACACCAGTTCCGGGATTTGTATATGGGTTTTACTTCAAAATTGCTATGTTATTTTTGGCTATTTGTTAACCTTCACATTGTTGACCATAGATGCTTTAGTTATCTTATCTGTGTTAGTTGTTAATGAATTTTATCTAGTTCAAACGTTGGCTTGTCTGGCGGGTTCAACGTTAGACGCAGTCATGGCCCGAAGGTGGGATTTCGGGTCGTGACAAGTTGGTATCAGAGCTCTAGGTTGCTTAGGTCTCACAACTCACGGACAAACTTGGTAGAGTCTGAGGGATCGGTACATAGACGTCTGTACTTATCCCCCAGAGACTGCAAAGTTAGGAATAACTTCACATTTTTCGTTCTCTGTCGTGCCAGTTGAATTCTGAATGCTAATTGAGTCTCTATTTTACTCTCTCGCAGATGGCGAGAACGCGTGCTTCCTCATCGACCGACCAGCAGCCTGATCCTCCTATTGTAGCTCCTATGAGGGGCCGAGGTCGAGGCCGTGCTAGAGGCCGAGGCAGAGCTAGAGCAGCAGCTCCAGTAGAGGACCCACAGTAGACTTTGCCAGTGAGGTTCCTACTCCGACAGTCCCCGTTGGACCGGCTTAGGTCCCAGAGGGGTTCATTGCCACCCCAGTGCTTCAGAACGCTCTAGTCCGCTTAGTGGGGCTCATGGAGAGCATGGCTCAGGCCGGTCTTCTTCCTACTGCACAATCTGGATCTCAGGCGGGGGGATGGACCCAGACTCCTGCTATCCATACGCCAGAGCAGTTTGCCACTCAGATCCAGACTCCGGCACCTCAGACAGCCAGAGTAGTTCAGCCGGGTATTGTGGCGCCAGTAGTTAAGGGAGCAGCCATGTCAGCAGACGCTCTGTGGAGGTTGGATCATTTCACCAAGTTATTCACTACTACATTTACGGGTGCATCATCAGAGGATCCCCAGGATTATTTAGATAGTTGTTATGTGGTTCTTCGGAACATGGGCATTGTGGAGTCCAATGGAGTAGATTTTGCTACATTTCGTCTTTCTGGCACCGCCAAGACTTGGTGGAGAGATTACTACTTGACTAGACCAGCTGGGTCTGCACCTCTGACTTGGGCTCAGTTCTCCGAGTTGTTCTTGGGGAAGTTCCTTCTAGTTACTCAGATAGAGGATCTTGGAGGCAGTTTGAGCGTCTACAGCAGGGCTCCATGTCCGTCACTCAGTACGAGATCAGGTTCATTACGCTGGCCAGGCATGCCATTATGATACTCCCCACTGATCTGGAGAGGGTTCAGAGGTTTATTGAGGATCTAGCTCAGCCCATCAGGCTTCAGATGGCCAGAAAGACGGGTACTGATATCTCTTTTCAGGATGCAGCCGATGTGGCTAGGCGCATTGAGATGGTATTATCCCAAGGTGGTGGACAGGGGTCTGACAAGAGACCTCGTCATTTTGGCCGTTTCAATGGTGCCTCATCTAGAGGCAGAGATCCCTTTGGCATAGGTCATCCTCCTAGGCCTTATCAGTCGGCACTCCAGGTATCCTATAGTGCACCTTCGGCGTCCATCAGTGTACCGCTGATTCAGAGCTATCAGAGCGGTCATTCTGGTCGTCAAGGACAGTTCCAGGGTCAGCATTTTCAGCAGTCGAGGTCTTGCTTCACTTGCGGTGGTATGGGGAATATTTCTATTTCTGCCCCCGAGGTTTTGGTGGTTCTCAGTATCAGGGTTCCCATTCCATGGTTCCCGCATCAGGTGCACCCTCACCCCCTCAACCAGCTAGGGGTGGTGGTCGTGGTGCCAGAGGTGGAGGTCAGACTCATAGAGGTGGAGGGCAGGCCATGAT
Source organism: Nicotiana undulata (assembly GCA_005239495.1). NCBI lineage: Eukaryota > Viridiplantae > Streptophyta > Magnoliopsida > Solanales > Solanaceae > Nicotiana > Nicotiana undulata. The sequence continues at coordinate 827 of ML270195.1, read as the reverse complement.
AGGTAGAGGTAAACCCGTAGCAGGTAGACCCAGAGATGTTCAGGTTGGAGGGGCTCAGCCCTGGTGTTATGCTTTCCCTGCTCGTCCAGATGCTGAGGCTTCTGATGCAGTTATTACAGGTACGGTTTCAGTTTGCAGCTGAGAGGCTTCGGTGTTATTTGATCCGGGTTCTACATTCTCCTATGTGTCTTCATATTTTGCCCCTTATTTGAGTATGCCCCGTGATTCCTTGGGTACTGCTGTACATGTGTCTACACCGGTGGGTGATTCTATAGTGGTAGATCGAGTCTACCGTGCTTGCATAGTAGCTATTGGTGGTCTGGAGACTCAGGTTGATCTTTTATTTCTTGATATGGTTGACTTTGATGTTATATTGGGGATGGATTGGCTATCTCCCTATCATGCTATTATAGACTGTCATGCTAAGACAGTTACCTTGGCCTTGCCAGGTGTACCTCGTTTAGAGTGGAGAGGGACTCCTAGTCATTCTTTTGGTAGGGTTATTTCTTATATGAAGGCTCGGCGCATGGTCGAGAAGGGTTGTTTGGCCTATTTGGCCTATGTTCGTGATTCTACCGCTGATGTTCCTTCTATAGAGTCTGTGCCCGTGGTTCGTGAATTTCAAGAGGTATTCCCTGCTGACCTGTCAGGTATGCCACCTGACAGGGATATTAATTTTTGTATTGAGCTAGTTGAGGGTACTCAGCCCATTTCTATTTCCCCGTATCGTATGGCTCCGCCAGAGTTGAGGGAGTTAAAGGAGAAGTTACATGATTTTTTGGATAAAGGCTTCATCAGGCCTAGTGTTTCACCTTGGGGTGCTCCAG
>ML270193.1:10024-22750 GCA_005239495.1 Nicotiana undulata | reverse complement strand
AACTACTCCGGCCGTCTGAGGTGCCGGAGTCTGGAACTGAGTGGCAAACTGCTCTGGAGTATGGATAGCAGAAGCCTGGGTCCCTCCCCCAACCTGAGATCTAGATGGTGCAGTAGGAAGAAGACTGGCCTGAGCCACACTCTCCATGAGTCCCACTAAGCGGACCAGGGCGTCCTGAAGCACTGGGGTGGCAATGAACCCTTCTGGGACCTGAGCTGGTCCAACTGGGACTGTCTGTGTAGGAACCTCACCGGAAAAGTCTACCTGTGGGTCTTCTACTAGAGCTGGTGCCCTAGCTCTGCCTCGACCTCTAACACGGCCTCGGCCTCGGCACCTCGTAGGAGCTGTAATAGGAGGATCAGGCTGCTGGTCGGTCGATGAGGAAGCACGCGTTCTCCCCATCTGTGAGAGAGTAAAATAGAGACTCAATTAGTGTTCAGATGTCAACTGGCACGACAGGGAATGAAAGATGTGAAGTTATTCCTAACTTTGCAGCCTCTGGGGGATAAGTACAGACGTCTCCGTACCGATCCCTCAGACTCTACCAAGTTTGTCTGTGAGCTGTGAGACCTAAGCAACCTAGGGATCTGATAACAACTTGTCACGACCCAAAATCCCACCTTCGGGCCATGACTGCGTCTAACGTTGAACCCGCTAGACAAGCCAACGTTTGAACTAAATAAAACTCATTAACAACTAATACGAACAAGATAACTAAGGCTTCGATGGCCCACAATAAAATTTAACAAAATAACCAAAATACAACATAGCACTTTCGAAATAAAACCCATATACAAATCCCAGAACTGGTGTCACATACTCACGAACTGTCTAAGAGATTACTACAAACAAAAGGTCTGAAAATAAGTACATAGGACTGTCTTTGAAATACAAAGTAAGACAGAGCTGAAAGTGAATAGTAGAAGGTGACGTCAAGGCCCACGGACGTCTGCGGGTCTACCTTGATGTCTCTTGTGTGACTGATGAGATGCTCCGATCGTAAGTGATCACCGGGTCCGACTGCGTAGTCTGCACAACATAAAGAAGTGTAGGTGTAGCATCAGTACAACCAACCCCATGTACTGAGTAAGTGTCGAGCCTAACCTCGGCGAGTAGTGACGAGGCTAGGACCAACAACAACATATGTACTTGTACAATTTTATATGATAACATGAAAGATGGCAACAGAAATAAGCAAGTAAGACAGATACGGGGAGAACGTGCTGGGGTAATAGGGGAAACAAAAATGCCAGCGCAGTAGAATAGAGTAATAACTGAAACGTAAAGACAAGGCAGAAATTTAACTTCTCAACAGATAATGAACAGAAAAAGGCACGGCATGTCCCCTCGTGCATAACCTCACGATCGCTCGGCACGGAATGTCCCCTCGTGCATATATAATAACACTCGGCACGGAATGTCCCCTCGTGCATAACCTCACAATCACTCGCCACGGAATGTCCCCTCGTGCATATATAATAACACTCGGCACGGAATGTCCCCTTGTGCGTATATATATATATATATAAACAAAGCAACAATATAATGTGAAAGCCAACGCCAAGAAGTCTCAAGTGCATGGAAATACTCAATAAAATTTTGATTGTCCCGTCAAGGAGAAATCATCAATTACAACATCAACAAATGTCCGACAGGGGTCTCAGCTATAACCAACCTCGCATCAGAAATACAATTTCAACAATGTAAGCCTCAACTGAAACAAATAACTCAATAACTCTCCACGTCATGAAACAACATCAAGGTATCACTTTTAATTCACCAATTACTCATAATGCGGAGAATAATAAGAACACAGTAAGTTTCATCACAATTGACTCACGGGCATGCTTGACCGCAACACATAGGCACTCGTCACCACGCCTATACGTTGGACATGAGTTACACACATCAAATAAAACTCTATACCTAATCCCTCAAGCTGAGGTTAAGCCAAACACTTACCTCGGCTCCAAAAAAAAATGCAAGTCAAGCCTCAATCACAGCCTTTCCTCTCGAATCCAACTCCGAATTGGGAATATCTTGACATAATGGATTTATTAACATAAATAAGTACTCAATAAACCAATTCCCAAGACAAATTATACATTTCCTACTATTTCTCCGAGAATACTAAAATTCGACCCCAGGCCCACACGTTCAGATTTTCGAAATTCATGAAGGAATTAATTACCCGGAGTCTAAGGATCAAAGTTATGTAATTTATACAAGAATTTATGGCCTAACACGGAAAATCCTCAAGAACCCTAAAATTACTACCTAATTCTATGAGGAATAAGGCTAAGTCCTGTATTTTATAACACTGCCCAGTGATTTCTTCACTGCGATCGCGGTAAGGGGCCTGCGATCGCGAAGGCCATCTGGCCGGACCTCTGCGATTACGGCAGGGGTCCTGCGATCGCGAAGAACAACTGGCAAGACCTCTGCGATCGCGGCAGGGGTCCTACGATCGCGAAGAACAAACTCACCCGGCCTAGACGCGACTCAATGCGATCGCAAGAAACGGGTTGCGATCACGAAGGTGTGGAACCGAGACCTCTGCGATCGCGAAGAGGAGGCTGCGATCACGGTGAACAATCACTAGCCCAGCAAAATCCTTTTCTGCGATCGCAACCCACCTTCTGCGATCGCAGAGAAGGAAACTAGATAGCAGATTTTCTGGTTTTTCCAACTTAGCTCCCGGGGGTCTAAAACACCCCCGAGCCCCTCGGGACCCCGTCAAAAAGCACCGGCAAGTCTGTATTCATGATACGGACTCGCTCAAACTTCCGGAACATGAAAAACAACAACGGAACTCGAAATCAAACCCCAAAACCAAATTAATCAAACTTAAGAACTTTGAAATTCTAGAATTCACTTCAACGCGCCGAATCGGCCTAAACTACTCGAAATGAATTCAAATTTTGCAGACAAGTTATAAATGACACAACGGAACTACTCCCGATCTCGGAATTTCATTCGAACCTCGGGAACAGAAAATCACCTTTCAAGCCAAATTTCAAATTCTTTAAAAATCTCAAAACTTCATTAACTCCAAATTTTCCCTCATTCGGATCCGAAACCAATCAAATCAAGTCCGTTTTACACCAAATTTCACAGATAGGGCAAATAACACATAATAAACCTGTCTTGGGCTCCGAAACCATAATACAGATCTGGTAACACAGTTTTCACACAATTATTCATTTTTAAATTTCTTGATTATTTTCAGAAAACAATTTTCTTTAAAAATTCATTTCTCGGGCTTGGGACCTCGGAATTCGATTCCGGGCATACGCCCAAGTCCCATATTTTCCTATGGACCCTCCGGGACCGTCACATCACGGGTCCGGGTTTGTTTACCAAAAATGTTGACCAAAGTCAACTTTATTCATTTGATTATCACAAATCCCATTTTTCCTTCAATTTCAATATAAAGACTTCCCGGCTACACGCCCGGGATGTGCACACATATCGAGGTGAGATTAACGGAGGCTTTTGGGGCCTCGGAACACAGATTTAGCTAGAATTACATTAGGATGACCTTTTGTGTCATCACACTGAAATATTGCCAACCTATCCAAAGGCGTCATCGTTTGGAGGCACCATCTTCATGGCCCGAGAACACTATTTCATGGCCTGAGGATCTCTTTTATCAGTTTGCATATCATTATTCAAAGGCATCATTGTTCGGAGGCACCATCTTCATGGCCCGAGAACATCATTTCATGGCCTGCAAATCCCGCATCAAGTAGTTCATGGCCCAGGACATCATGGTCTAAAGACGTCATCCTTAACCGTCCAAAGACAGCATTCATAGTCCAATGGAAATTTTCATCATGTTTAAATTACGCACGATATATGCTTGTTATGCATTTGCAGGAAATCCAGCTAGGAACAGCCATCCAGGAAGGAGCGGTCCCGCTCCAGTTCTCCTAACTACCCCATAAGTTGTTTGTTCACCCAACCCTGCATCTTGCGTTCGTCTTTGTAAACTTCACCGGTATCCTTCGCCGATGAATCCTGAACTACATACGGCCTGATTCCTGTAAAACCAGGGATATGTAGGCAGCTCAGAAACCAGGGTGCGACCAGTTCTCCTAACTACCCCATAAGTTATTTGTTCACCCAACCCTGCATCTTGCGTCCGTCTTTGTAAACTTCACCGGTATCCTTCGCCGATGAATCATGAACTACATACGGCCTGATTCCTGTAAAACTAGGGATATCGTTACCCGACAACTCTTTCATCCTTCCTGGATAAAGAGGGGCAGCTGTTGATATCCAATTTTTCCTCAAAATTATTTTCAAACCTACATGTTACCTTTAAAATCACTTTTAATGTGAGTGGTATTTTTTCCACAATTTTTCGTATTTTCTATTTATTTAGTATTTTTTGTATTCAATAATTATTCATAAATTATATTATAAATAATTTCAAAATGTTTCCCAGCTCAATATATTATTTTTAATCCTATTTAATTCTATTAGGATTTAACTATTTCACAAATTAACCAATTAGACACAATTTAATTAGGGTTATACAAATTTTGCAACTATGACCTAATTGCGCATTCATGCTATTTTCAATTCGATAATCAATTATTTTTATATTTTTATATTAGCTAATTACCTTAATTTTCATCCATGTGGCATTAATTTCATTTTTGCATAATTATTGGCTATTTTAGTAATTATATATTTGATTTTATGGGTATTTAACACTTAGCCGCATTTCATTTAAATTCTAGCCTAATTTTAACCCAACCCATCAGATTATAACAACCCAATTCCATACCAGCCCAAACCAAATTCTACCGAGCCTAACCCCGGATCAATTTGAGCCGTTGATCAAATTAGATCAGCAGCCCAGATCATTATTTCCTTAATTAATTCGAACTAACCCCCCAACCCCTCTCATTTGCTCACCGCCTCTCATCTCTACTCTAATCTCTCTCTCTCTAAGTCTCTTCTAGAGACTTCTGTCTCTTCATCTTCCGATGACTCTCTTCATCTTCTCCGACCACCCCTCGCTGGAGACCTTGAAACCTTCATCACCCCCTGCTCTCATGGCTCTCTTATGCCGGTAATGTCATCCCTAAGGCCCTCAAAGGGCAAGGACCTGTCTACTCACACCCATGGTGTTTCTGTTTACTTCAAGCGTCCAAAGCTTGATTTTGAGTAAGGTTTATGACCCTTGAGGCTCGAGCCAGTGCTGTTCGAGGTTCTTCTCATCTTCTCTGAGGTTTTCTGTAAAACCCTAATGTTTGAAACTTCCGATTCTTTTAGATATACAATAGATCTATGTCTATTATGAGTTATTATGATGTTTCTTTAAAGGTTTCTATTTTTTCCTAAGCGATTCTTCACTTCCAACTAGGGTTTTCTAAAACCTTTTCTTCAAAAACGATTTCCTCAAAGTTTAAGTGTTGTCCTGTGATTTTTTCTCATATGCTTAAACGGTTTTGTTAAATATCATTTTTATTACCTGTTTATTGCACTCATGCTCATAATGTCCTGTTAATTAATACTATGTGTTGGCCTGAATCCTGATTCTATGTGATTCTTACTTTGCTATGCTATTGGACTTTTGATTCTATTTTTTCTTGCCTAATGTGTGTTTGTCCCGCTTAAATCAGTACTATTTTTAACATTCTTGAATCCCTGAATGATTGTGAGTAGTACTATACTGATTTTCACACGATATTCTCTACTGATTCTGAATATTTCCTTAAATACATGAGGCCTTCCCTTAATTAGTACTAATTTCGAACCCCTGATTTCCTGTGTTGATACTCTTTACTGATTTCCGACTACTTTTCTTGTTTTTACAACTTTATTCATTCTCTTACCTTATTATGTGGTTGACTGCACTATTAATTGATTCTTACTGTTATTTCCTTAATTAGACTTTATGTACCTAGACCTAATTACTTATTCTGTACTTACAATGTTTGAATTCTTATTGTTATACTCCTGCTATGTGAATTCTTTCCTTATTTGCTACCTCTTCTTTATCGTTTGAAATGACTCCCTTAATTAAGGGAAGACTTAGGCTGATTCTTATTTTAATTGATTTTGAGTTCTATAATTACTGAACAAATTGATTCCTTCCTTATTAATCATGTACTGATTCTTCTTGCCTTATATGTTACTGGTTCTTACCGTTTGAATTAATTCCCTTAACCTAAGGGAGTACTTGCATTAATTCTCTGATTGATTGATTCTGAGTTCCTCAATTATTATGCTATCATGATTCATACCTTATTTACCTAGCCTTAAAACTATTATATATATGCTCTCTTTAGGATAGACTAAAAACACGAACACTGTGGTTCAACGCTATCTCTTACACTTAAAATCTCTGCTATATTTCTCTTGTGCTACTTGCTACTGTCTAATTGTTAGCCGGCTGCAAGACAAGGCTAACTATTGTGCTATCTCTCTTGCTCATTCTGTGTTTACTATCTATTATACTGGTATGTCCTGATTTCAATTCAAGTCTCAAAAACAACATGATTCTTTTATTACTTCAATTCATCCTGTTCTTAGTTCGTTTTAACTTATGGTTCTGTTGTTCAACTTGCAACTAATCTGTCTGTTTCATGGCTTATTAGCATGTCCCTGAATGTGCTCCCTTCCTTAGACTCAGCATGTTTATATCCCCCTTTAGATTCTAATTCAATCATGTTTCTCTAATTATTAGTCTAAACTTCTGTGTGGTAGTGTAACATGTACTTTATGATTGCTTTGTTATGTGTATCTGAAATACCTATTGTACCTTAGACCCTTGAATCCCCTTAGGACTTATGTGACTCTGAACCCATGTAGGACTTTTCCCACTGTGTTCTTACACTTACATGCTCTATATTTGTCCCCAACTCCTCATTACCATGTTTGTGGTTGCTGAACTTATCCTAGTTCTTGTTCTACATGTGTTTTTCCTGAGATTAGAATGTTGTTTGTTCTAGCTGCCCTATTCTTTTCAAACTATTTTACTGAATAAAAATCTTCTACTATTTTTTTTTTTTCAAAACTCATTTCTTTTGAATCAGTCTTTCTTGTTTAAACTCTTTTCCTACTAAATCTCTGTCAAAAACCTTTTCAAACTCATCCCTAGCACTTCATTTTACTCCTAGATTCTTAAGTTCCACCCCCTTAGTGTGAGCACTACTTTGGGAACCTCTTGAGTTCCCTCTGAACTTTGACTCACTGAGGCTGGTATTTCCAAACTGCACATGTTTAACTCTTGGTTACTATATCTGGGTGTGAGCACTGCCCGGGATCCCTTGAGGTCCTTAGGGAACTTTGACACACCCGGACTATGAAAGGATATGAAACACTAAAGGCATTGAGGTTTGGAGGATCTGGGCCTAAGTGAAGGCTCCCTATAGAAGTAACTTCTTATTTTTCTTTGGTTATGTAATTCATAATTCCTGGCCTGTAATAATTTGTAAACGAATATTTGGGGATGGATAGTGAAAAGGGGAGGGTAGTTACATAGGTTAGCTCTACTAATGGGTAGCAACCATGCCTTAGGTTTATATTTCCTATGTGTGAATTAGAATCCATGCTTAGGGCTCAATGCATTCCAAGCATGTCATAGATATCATGTTCTTAGGTTTACTGCTTCAGCATCTTATTCGGTCGTGATCACCGCTTAGAAATCCTGTTTCTAGGCTAAGTAATAATATTGACCCAACAACTATTGATCTTGCATGAGAAGTCATATTCCTTGGGTTCTGTGGATACTGTTTCATCATGTTCATCCTCATGTCATTTAGGAAAAATCCAGTGTTAGAATATTTACTTTGCATTACTTTATACGCTGCCATGTACACCTAAGAATCATGTATTAGGCTTAACAACCGAATAAACAAGTGTTTTTGTGAAACTGCGATGTTCTGCCTTAAGACAAATGCGTAATAAATAAGTTCTTCTACATTTTTTTCAAAAATCGTTCTGACACTGAAACACTCAGAATATCATGTTTAGGTCTTGCATCATTCTGCATTTTCTTTGCATTAGATATCATGCTTCTTAGGATTGCATTTGTATTCGTTTAATCACCCCTAGCTTGATTATGGATAAAACAGACTCATCCACGTTCAGTAACTATTTCCTAAAATCTGGACATTTAGAACAGTACGACTTGAACAACTTTCTGTAGTAATTGGTACGCCTAGGAGATTCTTAGGTGCTAAAACTGTTAAAAACTGAAAGTATACTCCTTTATACCTGCTGCTTGACTATGAACAGGTTAAAAATCAGTAAGTAAGAAACTGATAAAATTCCTTCTCTTAATTCAGTAATAAAAATACCTCACTGTTGCATTCTCGTCAAGATATCATGCCTTAGTATTCTTAAGTTAATAAGGCCTTTACCTGTGTTTGATTCGTGCTAATTATGTGCATAATTTGTGGAGGGATACTTGGGCCTTGTATCTGTTCTTATTTGTTTTCCCCTTATCTGCAGTCCTAATTGTCGTTGTTTGTCGCTTAGAATCTTGTCCTTTAAACCTAGGGGTCAGCCTAGTACCTCCTTTAGGATAGTAGTCCTAGCCTCCTCCGGGACTAATAGGATGGGACGGGTAATAGCACGCAATAGATTTTGTGACCAAACACGCGCTTTAATCTCCTTTATGGGAGGGAAAGGGTAGAATATGGATATGATGACCGGTGCGCTAATACAACGTGTAGCCCCTCTTTGAGGAGTGTCTATCGGGTATTGCATTGATGTGATCCATATTATGTTAAACCTAGGATATCCCTCCTTTAAATGTTATATTAGTTCCTTTCCTTTCCAAAATTCAATAACTTGAACACTTGTTTGAAATCCCCTCTTACTTGAGCCCTTTGACCTGTTATTTTTTAATTGTACGAATTCACGAAAACTATTTGGTCGGGAACCACATTTGTGAATCTTGAGGGGTGCCTAATACCTTTCCCTCGCGATAATTTCAAGCCCTTACTCGATCTCTGGTGATGCAAACTAGTTTCATGAGTTAATTACTCTAGGTTCCCTAACGCACCTTAAAAATCGTTAGGTGGCGACTCTTCTCTTTTAATAACCCTCTTCCTTTAAAAGAGCTGTCAGAATGTCATAAACCAGATCTCCGCGAGGAAAAAGGGGGCGCGACACTATGCGATTGCGAATAAGTGGATAAGATCGCATAGAAGGGAAATATGGTCACTTCCTAGTGGGTGCATCGCGAACGCGACAAGGGAAATGCGGACGCGGAGAAGAAGAACAGGGGAGCTATGCGAACGCAGGGTCTCCTGTGGGAACGCAATGAAGGAAAGACCATCTGCCTCTGCCCTATTTTCTTCTGTGCGATCGGGATGGTGAAGATGCGATCGCGAAGAATGGAAAGTATACTTCCGCAATCGCGAACTTGTCTATGCGAATGCAGTGAAGAGAAAAACTGGGATGGTCAACATTACACTATGCGATCGCGGATTAGCCTATGCGATCGCATAGAAGAAAACACCAGATAGCAGAACAACAGTGAAACAATAAGGGAAAATTGACCCGAAGCCTATCCGGAACACACCCGAGGCCCCCGAGACCAGTATAAATGCACGAATAAGTCAGATAACCTAACCTGGACTCGCTCGAGGTTTCAAATCACATGAAACAACACCAAAACGACGAATCAAACCAAATATCAAACTTATAAATTTTTAAAACTTCAAATCAAAACTCGCGTCGAAACTTATCAATTCAACCCGGAATGACATGAAATTTTGCATACAAGTCACGAATAACATAACGGACCTACAACCATTCCCAGAATCCCATTCCGAGCCCGATGACACTATGTAATTTTCTAATGAGTTTTCGCTAATGCATGCTGAAGTAATTTAGTTCATTTGCTAAAACATCAGACTAAACATGCTTAAGTTTTTGTCTTGCAGTATGTAATTTTCTAATGAGTTTTTTCTAATGCATGCTCAAGTTATTTAGTTCATTTGCTAAAACCTCTTACCAAACATGCTGAAGTTTGTCCAGCATTCTCCAGTTTTGTCAATAGTATTTTATTAAATAAGGGCAAAATCATCTTTCTAAAATGCTTTAACAAAATAATGGGTATGGATGCAAACAGAAAAACAAAATGGGTACAAGTTAAAAAGGGGCCACCAAATAGTGCGTCGCATGCGATTTTTACAAACACTCAGGCCATATTTTGAACCTAGACCTCTACTAACGAAGGGAGGTGCACCAGTAGCTACTTTTAAGCCTGCTCTTTAAAATATATACACAATTTATAATATATTTGAAGATTAGTCAATTTACTCAAACTTCAGGACTAACTTTCCTGAATTTGAAAACCAGGACTTCGTGTCTTGAATTTTTGAGGTGCTAATTTGAAATTCAGGACTAAGGGTGTGTTTGGTATAAAGGAAAATATTTTTCATGAAAAAAGTTTTCCTAGAAATGTTTTCGTGGAAAATGTGTGATTTTATCACTTATTTTCCCTTGTTTGGTTGGTGAGTGTAAAACTTTTTCCGAAAAATATTTTCTAATATATGGTTAGAGAGTAGAAAATATTTTTTAGAAAAATANGATTTTTAAAAAAGACAGCCCAAAAAACCCCCTTGGTTGCTTTCTCCCCCCCCCCCCCCCTCCAAATACCCAGCATTTCCAAGACTATATTTTCTTCAATATTTTAATTATTCTTCTAAGAATTTACGCAAACCCAAAGGAACTAATGTCCTGCTTTACTTTTTTGCGCAAAAATAATATTGGAATTTGTGCTCCATAATTAAAAAGAAAATATACATTTTGTTGTTGAAAAAAGAAAGTACTATTCATCCCCCATTACTATTCATGTNGAGGAGTGTCTATCGGGTATTGCATTGATGTGATCCATATTATGTTAAACCTAGGATATCCCTCCTTTAAATGTTATATTAGTTCCTTTCCTTTCCAAAATTCAATAACTTGAACACTTGTTTGAAATCCCCTCTTACTTGAGCCCTTTGACCTGTTATTTTTTAATTGTACGAATTCACGAAAACTATTTGGTCGGGAACCACATTTGTGAATCTTGAGGGGTGCCTAATACCTTTCCCTCGCGATAATTTCAAGCCCTTACTCGATCTCTGGTGATGCAAACTAGTTTCATGAGTTAATTACTCTAGGTTCCCTAACGCACCTTAAAAATCGTTAGGTGGCGACTCTTCTCTTTTAATAACCCTCTTCCTTTAAAAGAGCTGTCAGAATGTCATAAACCAGATCTCCGCGAGGAAAAAGGGGGCGCGACACTATGCGATTGCGAATAAGTGGATAAGATCGCATAGAAGGGAAATATGGTCACTTCCTAGTGGGTGCATCGCGAACGCGACAAGGGAAATGCGGACGCGGAGAAGAAGAACAGGGGAGCTATGCGAACGCAGGGTCTCCTGTGGGAACGCAATGAAGGAAAGACCATCTGCCTCTGCCCTATTTTCTTCTGTGCGATCGGGATGGTGAAGATGCGATCGCGAAGAATGGAAAGTATACTTCCGCAATCGCGAACTTGTCTATGCGAATGCAGTGAAGAGAAAAACTGGGATGGTCAACATTACACTATGCGATCGCGGATTAGCCTATGCGATCGCATAGAAGAAAACACCAGATAGCAGAACAACAGTGAAACAATAAGGGAAAATTGACCCGAAGCCTATCCGGAACACACCCGAGGCCCCCGAGACCAGTATAAATGCACGAATAAGTCAGATAACCTAACCTGGACTCGCTCGAGGTTTCAAATCACATGAAACAACACCAAAACGACGAATCAAACCAAATATCAAACTTATAAATTTTTAAAACTTCAAATCAAAACTCGCGTCGAAACTTATCAATTCAACCCGGAATGACATGAAATTTTGCATACAAGTCACGAATAACATAACGGACCTACAACCATTCCCAGAATCCCATTCCGAGCCCGATGACACTATGTAATTTTCTAATGAGTTTTCGCTAATGCATGCTGAAGTAATTTAGTTCATTTGCTAAAACATCAGACTAAACATGCTTAAGTTTTTGTCTTGCAGTATGTAATTTTCTAATGAGTTTTTTCTAATGCATGCTCAAGTTATTTAGTTCATTTGCTAAAACCTCTTACCAAACATGCTGAAGTTTGTCCAGCATTCTCCAGTTTTGTCAATAGTATTTTATTAAATAAGGGCAAAATCATCTTTCTAAAATGCTTTAACAAAATAATGGGTATGGATGCAAACAGAAAAACAAAATGGGTACAAGTTAAAAAGGGGCCACCAAATAGTGCGTCGCATGCGATTTTTACAAACACTCAGGCCATATTTTGAACCTAGACCTCTACTAACGAAGGGAGGTGCACCAGTAGCTACTTTTAAGCCTGCTCTTTAAAATATATACACAATTTATAATATATTTGAAGATTAGTCAATTTACTCAAACTTCAGGACTAACTTTCCTGAATTTGAAAACCAGGACTTCGTGTCTTGAATTTTTGAGGTGCTAATTTGAAATTCAGGACTAAGGGTGTGTTTGGTATAAAGGAAAATATTTTTCATGAAAAAAGTTTTCCTAGAAATGTTTTCGTGGAAAATGTGTGATTTTATCACTTATTTTCCCTTGTTTGGTTGGTGAGTGTAAAACTTTTTCCGAAAAATATTTTCTAATATATGGTTAGAGAGTAGAAAATATTTTTTAGAAAAATAATTTTTTGTGCTACTCTCTTCATCTCCCCCTCCCCCC